>JAJSRV010000014.1:22965-127973 GCA_021527715.1 Neoseiulus cucumeris | reverse complement strand
ATGTTTGTGCCGCGAGCTCCGAGTGTTGACTTTCATCAGAATAGTTGTGGAGGGACTGCAGTTCAGGCATCATAAACTATATCTCGAAATTTGTTCGTTGAAACTTTACGAGGATGACTGTTTAGTGCATTGTCGCGACACGCAGGGGCTTTTCTTGGTCTTGACTTTGCCCAAGACCAGCTGGCGGAACGTTAGGCCGCCGTTGTTCTTAACCAACGAATGGTCTCACGGAGACGCAACGGTCAGTGATCGCGGTCCGAGTTGTCTCTTTCACACACGGGCCCAAATTCAAAGGTCAGGGTATTCCCAGATGAGGAGTGTGTCAGGTGCTCGGAGCACTAAACAACACACACACACACTCAGACATAGAGGGCCATGAATGCCAGTGTGTAGCAGGTTTCGAAGCAGGTGTCGACTTAGCGGACCGGTTAGTCAGTTGGTGGCTCGGCTCTCGCTCGCTCGCTTTGAGGCATCGGAACGGTGAGCTGGTAGTAAGTTCATAGTATGCGCAGGAGTAGCAGTCGTGGAGTTGCCGATTGCCAGCAGTAGCAGCAAAGACAGCAGCTTCAAGCAATGGGGAACGACACACCTGGAGTCACTGACCGCGAAACAAAGGGACTTCGTCGTCGCCGCCGCGGTCGCCGGTGCTGCAGCTTCTGCCGCCACCACCGCCGCCGCATTCCATAGCACCGGTGGCAATCGATGCCAACCAACCGGCCAATCAGTCAGTCAGAGTGTTTTATCTATCTCTCGTTACCATAAACGACGTTCACGAGTATATCCAGTATCGAACCGAATGAATGTTCCCAAAGCTCGCGAACAGCGGCTGACTGAGGCGAGTGGGAGTCAAACCCGAAATGCTGTCTCTAACTTCATCGAACACGCGTCCTCGTCCGAATTTCTGTTCTTTCGCGATCGGCCGTGTAAGGACGGCGAATGAATCCAACGTGAAATCGAACGATGATTTCTTCTCGAGTCGAAACGACTTCCTCACATCTCGGTGGACCTGGGTACGCCTTCGGGAATCGACGGGTTCTGGCTGACGGTTGTAGGAATGATTTGCAAGAAGCACAGGTGCGTGAATGGAGCTATACTTCAACATGAGCTACAATGGCAGCGGCGGCAGCAGCGACAACGGCGAAGACGGCAACGTCCACGACGGCGCGGCGCGCTGCTCCGGCAGAATGAAAAAGACGGAATGACTACGGGACCAATTACGTAGCTCGTTGTTTCTGAAGTTTTTCCTTGCCTTCTTTCAAGTCACCCAACTGCTTCGAACTCATGAAGAGTAGGACCGGCGCTGACCGTCTGAAATACCTCGGCATGCTACGCTCACTCACGAAAGCGGCGGACTCCATTGTTGAGAAATTGTTGTTCACATCGCAGTCGGATTTCTTCAGTGACCGCGGCTGCGAAAAATCTCCCAAAGGCACAATGAAAGGTTTCTGACCGACCGGATCTAGATCCGAGCAGCAAAGGTGCCTATTCCTATGTGGTTTGTGCAGAGAATCGTCGTGTGCCAACCGACCAAGCGTCTAACCGCCGCGTCGTCGGTCGGACCAAGCAAGCAGGCAGGCAGGCAGGCATCCACTCAAGCCCGACGCACCTGCACACCGGCCTTGATTTTCTGGTGGTGAGCTTTCCGGGACGCCGCTGGAAAACGAAGAAACCAAAGTCGATAGAACGACAAAGATGGAACGGAGCGGAGGATGCCCATCATATCGCTTCGGGAAGAGAAAAACTTCACGTAATTGGCGTGTTGTATGGCCAAATATGTACAACGTTGCGTGGTGACTGACTGAGTGAGTCTTGGCAGCAACCGTCGACGTCTTGCGATGAACTGGAGTTGTGACCGATGTACGAGTACTCTGCTTCGCAAGCACGCGGAGAGGTTCGAGCAACGGGAAGCCGATCCAACGAAGCTTCACGCTCGAGCTGAATGAAAGAGCGCTTGAATCGCGAAGTCAACGATCGCCGATTGCGAGCGAGCGAGCGAGCGAACGAACGGCTAAGCGACTACTGCCCAACCAACTATTATGGTGCCCGGTGTTGGTGTACGGCCTCGGTCCGACCAACTTTGGTGCAGGAAAAGATCTTGAAGGAACTGAGCGCTTGCTATCCAAGCGATCCTTGGTTTTAGCCAGTGCAGGTGAGATGCTCTTTCCTCTTGCTCTGGCACACTGTCGTACCGACCGACGACAAGCGACGCTAAACGGAGCACCTAGCTGAAACGGCGGCTATGATCGTTGTAGTCAAGTGAGCAAAGAGAAGAAGGAAAAAAAGTCGCCGGAAACCGTCAGTCAGGTGTGTTCACATGGCTCTGGTTCCGGTGGAGGAAGTCAACTCCGCCAACGCCCGCCACCCCCTCTGCCTTGTGCCAAACAAACGAACAGAATACTGCGCGAAAGACAAACTATGCAGGGAGTGAACCACCGTCAAACCACGCAGCGAGTTTCTCGGCTGGAAGCGAGACGAGCGCCACGTCCTCTGGTTCAAAGAGTTGATGTTTCGGATGTTTCAGCAATAGTAGCGTCAAGGCTTGAGGATAGTCGATGTGCCGGCTTTAATCTGAGAGACAGCGACTCAGAGAGAGAGAGAAAGAGAGGGAGGATCTTTCAAACGGACGAATATACACAAATAGAGGAAGGAAGGCAAGCTGACGGAATTACAACGGCAACAGTGCGAGATTGGCATCAATTCAGCGGCAGTTCTGGCGCCTCTCGTTCCACGCTGTGTGTTTAGTTCACCGAGCACGAATATATCACTCATCAACAACTTGTTTCTGAATCGATGTGCTGCGGGGAATTCATTCATTCATTGTTTCGAGACAACTCCACTGCACAAACGACTGAATGCGATCCTTTTTCGGTGCTATCACTCAACCAAACCATCCTGACTGGTTTCGGCACTATGCGTGCATGAAGCGATGGGAATACAACCGAAACCTTGAGGGTTTCTCGTCGACCTTGATTCAATATTCACAAAACTCTCCTTGGATTGTTCGGACAGCATTGTTTTCTTACCTGCCATCCCTCCGCGACGACGGTGGTCGCTCCTGACTCGAGGTGGAAGTCGGAACAAGAAACTTGTTTGTCACTTGCTGCTTACGAAAATCTTGGAAGACACTCAAGGCTATCTGCGGGCTAGCCAACGCTCTGTCGACTTTTTGTAAGAGATGGCAGGAGCGAATAAATTCTGTCGAGTCCCAACTGGACCCAGTTTGTGTTCGGCTGAAACAGCAACGACGACGGATCCGCGTACGCACGAAAGTTTGATTCCAAATTACGGCGGCTTTCTTCGAAACAAGACAGG
This sequence comes from Neoseiulus cucumeris, assembly GCA_021527715.1. NCBI lineage: Eukaryota > Metazoa > Arthropoda > Arachnida > Mesostigmata > Phytoseiidae > Neoseiulus > Neoseiulus cucumeris. The sequence goes on along the minus strand of JAJSRV010000014.1, from coordinate 124,661 downwards.
AGACGAAGGTCCAGAGGAACAAACGGCGATTGATAGCAAAGTGGGAACAGAAAAAGGCCAAGAGCTGAATCGAGAACACACACGGAGGAAAACGTCGAGGGGGGCCGCCATACACCGAATCCTGCTCACAATGAGCCGTCCGTGAACCGACGATGTCGCTAAGCCGATGACTGGCTATAACTAGCTCATCAGAAATTTTCTAAGAACGGTGTTTTACTTCGAGGATTACGGGTCGTCACAGCACCGCCGGTTTCGCCCTCTCTAGCGTTGTACGCTCCTCTCTCTCTCTCTCTCTCTATCACTGTCGAGCGATCGAATTTTGGAATGTTCTTTGACTGGGAGGGAAAACGTCGAAAGAAACTGTTGCGGTTCCGGCTCTACTCGCTTTGTTGTGAGCTCTCTGGCCGGTGTGTCTGTGCTTAACTGAATGGCGTCATAGTCAAGGCCGATTTCGTGTCGATGATGTCGAATACACTTACGGACATTTACACAACACCATCTGTGACCGTTGCGTCAGGTGAAGCCCTCGCGAATCCTGTGGAAGTCTTGGTAACTGCGATGATTTCCGTTTCCGCGGCCCCGAGGGCTCTGTCTTGAGTCCGCTGTTCGAGCTGCGGTTCCATCGTGATCTTCTTTGCAGCCAATGATGTTGTCGACTTCCAAAGTTTCGAATGAAGTATCGGAAGGCGGGGTGTTCTGTGTCAGACGGTGATCAATATTTGAAATGGAAGAATTATTCAAATTCTTCGACACCAGTGGCACGACAGGTTTTCATCAAGTCGACCTCGAGTAGCAGTCTTTGTTCGGCCATTCTCTTCGTCATCAGACCCCCAAGGGAAAACCGAAACCCGGCACTTGCAGAATCCGGGTTTTTCGAACGAATTTGAGTTCATAACAAAGTCGCCAGGCCAACCCCAGCACCCGAGGTCGTGCACGACGACAGTGTGGCTCTCGGGTGTACGGATGGTCTTCAAGGCAGAGTGTTCCGTTGGTTATCAGCTCGGATCGGTCCGAAAAGATATCGAAGTGAAGAATCACGATTCCATCAGGAAAAACGTCAAAAGAAAACAGTGAAGGGAAAGGCCACGGTGATGAAGGCGGCCGACGGCGGCGGTGATGTATCTGAAGCGGCAGCTCTCAGAAGTTTTTTCTGCCTGTCTTCTGTTGCTCTCTTACGCGCTCCCGTGTCTTTCAATGCGCTGGGCTCGGCCCGCACAGAGCCCAACGCGGGAGACTGAGTCGAACAAAAAAAAGTCGAGAAAATCGGTGAGAAACGAAGAGAGAACGACGCAGAATGGCCGACGAGTCAAGAAGCACTTGCCGTCGCCGCCGCCGCCGCCGCCGCTCCACCACTGAATGATTCTGGTCTGGGGATCGATCAGAGTCGTTAGGGGGCTCCCTACTCCCTGGCGACATTACAGACGACAGAATGAACGTTTCGGACATCTCTCGTTGACTTCGTCAGCGGCTTGACATGACGCCGCGGAGTCCGCATTCTTTCATTTTTAGGTCATTCTTAGACGACCGCGGGTTTATCTTCCCTTTTTTTCTTTGCCTGTCGCGCTCAACGGTCTCGCATGGATTCAATCGGAGCCGGGGCGTCGACGTCCAAGCGATTCTTGATGGAATAGTTTTTCGAGAGATTCGTCCTGAGTTCACTTCGGTGCGAAGGAGAGTCGGTCATCCTCCAAGGAGTTTGAGTGAATACGATCCTTGGGTTCTTATCGGCATTTATCTCTTCTTCTCTGCAACTGTTCATCACCGAAGGCTCGTGGTATCATCGTTCAGCAGGAGATGAGTTGCACGCTTTCGAAGGCATCCACCTTTTCTACCTCTCTTATGTCGAATCGGAAACGGGTTTTCGGGCTCTTATCTCTCGATAGGGCTTCATTTAACAAACCCAGCTGAGAAGCTCACCTCCGATACGGGCTTTTGGAGCGAATTGAGGTTTGCCGAACTTCATTCAAAGCAGCCACTCAACATGGATCCAAGCGATCCGTCGATCCGTCGGCGCGACGTAATCAGTCGCTAAGAGCTCTTTGAGAAGCAATTCGATTCATTCGGGGCTCGAACGATGACGGAACGGTCGTCTCGAAGCCGACAGCGGAAGACATGCCTCCGCTCCAATGGAGCCATCGTGGATGAAACTCAAAGTGGGGAAAACCGGGAATCGATTCTTGCAATCACTTCAAGTGTGTTCAATGATTTCTAGAAACTCGAATTCCTCGCGTCCGTTTTCCGTGAAGGAGATTGTGTCGTGCGGTTCTCGTGCATCGCTGAAGACCGGTTCTTAGCCATGTGACTTCCAGACATTGAACTATGTAGACATCGAACTGCTCGGATCAAAGTATAGCATAGGCCGCACACACCAGGTGCGTTCCTTTTCTGGGACGTATCGCGAGGCAAGACGAGGCGAAGCGTCGCGCCGCATCGGATCGCGTCTATCTTCCCTTTCGGTCATCCATCGGCTAGTCCACACGCCAGAGTGGGATATTTTTGGTCAATAGATTATCATCAAAACAGAAACAACATCTGGCAGACTGAACAAAGTATTCAGCGATGCATTCCTGGACTAGAACATTGATACTTCGAATTTTAAATCGGTCCGCTGCAAGATCCGGGTAGAAGAAAACTCTCTTGACGTCACCGTGGCGTCTTCGTTGACGGTCGCACAGACGTCTAAGCGCAGGTGTTTCAAAGGCGTGTGAAAATTTGTATTTCTCACCTTTGAATCTCTTCGTTCGCTGGGTAAGAAGAAAGAAAATAAGGAGGCGAGATTCTCTGGTTACCTTCGGTGCGTGACACTTTCTGTGATGTCGAGGAATGCAAGATCGGGGCTTCATCGTGATTCGATTACGGATGCCTCTCCTCACTGCTGAAGAGGAACAAACTTATTCTTACGTTGTAATGATTAGAGTTGAAGTTGGCATTTATCATCAAGGTCTCTTGCTTTCTCTTACAGATGGTCACTTCAAGCGAGTCGTCAATGGCTAATCAGACACCGGGAGTGCCCGCGATTTCCAATCTGAGCGCGCGTTGGGCGAAGCTCCGAGCAGACCCCGCTCTCCAGAGATCAGCTGCTCTGAGAGCGCGATTGGCCCGTCGGGAACGACGTAACCGTCAGAGGATTCTTCGACTTCAGGAGTTCCATCGACTCCGGTCAATGGTGCCCACGATCGCGCAAACGCCCAACGTCGATAAGGTGAGTTATTGGACGAGAGAGTTTGTTTCGAACAGTCGTCTGCGGTCGTGACAACATTTTGTCACTGGACTAGCGAATAGAATGACGGTGTGATTGCAGTGTCCACAATGAAGAAGCACGAAAGAGCGACTAGGCCAACTTAACGCAGTCAATGCATCTGCGTTGAGGGCCATCTGCGAGCAGGTTACTCCTCGTGAACTACAATGTATGTAGAGTACGCACCCCAGCGCACGGCGGAGAAGAGGCTGGATCGCCAAATCTCTTCTAAACCTGATCACAAGTCAACATTGCATGCTCGGTAACCTCGTTTTGAATCGGTGTATTTTGCCACCGAACGCCGATCGGAGAAAAATACCCAGTCCGATCAAGTGAAACCGATTGTATTATTGTCGTTATTATGTCCTCGCTGATGCTTAGTCGAGATAGCAAATCTTCAAGTTGCTCGCGGACAGACTTAGGCGGAGTGGAATCGAAGCTTTGTATTCAAAGTGTTTCTCTTCGTTTAGTTGTCCGGCAGTAGCAGCTGCAGCGGCGGCATACATGGACACCATATGGCGCGGAGTGTATGGCTTGTTATTCGTGCTCCTGATGCTGGTTGCTGCAAAAGCGAGCCTCTTCAACCAGCCCCGTTTCCAAGCATGTTAACTCTCATTGCGACCACGACGACGACGACGACGACCAGTCAAACCATATGTGTTTAGGAGAGAGGGCGGCAACGAAGCGAGTCTGTTCGACCTTTCGAAGACCCCATTCTGCAGTAGAAAACCGCAGAGTATTGTTTTTGACATGGTTTTCGGGAAGTTGGAATTCACTCTTCTCGATTCGGTGTCAAGCTGAGCACTGATTTCGGTCCAGTCCGATTTTTGGGGACCCCGAGTCGTGCCACAGTCTCTTGAAGAGTACTGTCATCGAGTACCCCCCACGCCGACGGTGGCAGATGGTGCGGCGAGCTGACCGATCGACGAACAGACCTGCGGATGCCCCACACCACCCCGAACCACAATAAAGAAACCGTGACCCACTCACAAGAAGGAGGTTGATTGTCGAAAATTACTCCAACCTTTTCTCAGATGACCGAGCTTGGGCGAGATTCGAATCTGACAAAGCCAACTAGCGGGCACTTGAGTACCCAGCGACAGGGAATCTCCAAAACGCGTGACGGACTCGTCGAACCAATGAACGATCGGTCGGTCGACTCTTCGGTGTCTCTCGATCGATCGCTTGCTTGCTTGCTATGAAAGAGGCTGCTGTTATGGAGAGCGGATAACCCTGGCACGAGTTAATTTATGGCAATCAATTGGTCGTCAATGCGGACACGAACGACTGCGTCGCCAAAGGAGAATCTCTGGTTTCAAAATCGTAGAAAACGAAAAACTCGGATATAGATTGCGCCGCGCACTCCGTCAAGTTTGCCCGAAGCAATGAAATGGTATGGAATCGGAGAACCAGCGAGTCAGCGGACCATCCAGGCTTGAAAGCGAACTCGGAGTCAATGTCTTGGAAGAAGGTCGACTCGAACGAGCCGCTCGTTGTCGCCGTTCAACATAACGGAGTTACTTCATATGAGAGAATCGAAATATCCGACTCCGAGAACTGTCGATTCAGCGTTGCGTTGTCCAATGATCCGATTGTCCACGAGTGAACTTTCGCTGCGAGGATAACTTTCCTCCGCTGTTCGTGACGGCGTTCATTGCTCGTTCGTGCTTGTTCATCGGACTCATTTTCGAGAACATACACGGATCGTGTATCGGGGCTCCAATGAACGTTCATTGCTTGTCCTCGGGGGGTCCAATGCAGTCGTAGTCGTTCTTTCAACATATCGAGCATTTAAGAATCAGATCGACTATGAAAACACGTAGGGAGGCCGTATTTGCCTCGCTGCTCGCCTCCAGCTCATGTTTGTGGCCGTGTATCGTGTTCGTCTCATGCTCCTACTCTCTTTCTTTCTTTAGTTTTTCTGGAGTAAACACTAAAACATCCCGACATCTTGGATCTACTTTGAGACTTCTCGTTCAATGAACTCCGGTTGTCTCGCCTCAGAATCTATGAGACAACCGACTATGAAGGGAGGTCATGAATCTGAGCGGTCCTTATTTCGGGCTTGTTTTTCGTTCGTTTTTCTCAGCTCTCTAATTCGGAAGTGAATCCAAGTGTTCTTTCTTTTCTGTCCCAAACTCACTCCTTTGTCTTGCCAATCGTACATAAATAACCAATGACGGACATCCAGGTGGAATAGCGTTCGACCTTCGTCGGTTTTCGCGAATCTTTATTCGAACACTTGTCGCACCTATCCTCACGATTGTAACGGTGTTGGTGGTGTTGCCCCCCGAGGAATTCAGGGCCAGATGGTCTCGAGGGTGAAGGCGGACAGGCTACCTGCCCAGGCAGTTGAGGTATTCGGCTACATTGCGCCATACAATCTGTTCTGCCTGCTGCGCTGAATACAGAGAGACCATGTGAGTGGGTGCATAGCCTTCATCAGAGGCAACCGTGACTCATGTGCTCATCGTATAAGTGCATTCCAACACGGCCCCGCTAACAAACGGTATCAGCCAACTGGGGCCATAGTAGTTCGACTAAAACCAACCAACCGGCTGGCCGGCCGGCCGGCCGGTTCGCTTGCCTCGCACCGTCCAAGCAACCATATGCTGCTCAAAATTAGTTCGAAGCGTTCGAGATAGATCTCCGAGCCGAACCCCCGACATATTGGACAGGTGCGACGTTCACCTGCGAACGTTTTTCTGGTATTCGGAGGAAGACACTAACTGACGTACAGACACCCGCCCGCCCGCCCGCCCGCTCGCTCGCTCACACACAAATCACAGCGATTGCCAGAAGAGAACACCTTCTTAAGTAACGGCAAATCAAGATAACGGCAGATGAGCCCTAATGAGATAGCTTCGCTTTCTCACTCCACGTGCGTTCATCATTGACCGTAGAGAAGTTCTTCTGAGGGCGATCGTGCAGCAGCGTTTCGGACTTCGTGGACTACTCCCGGATAATAATCGATTGACCTTTGAAGAAACTTACCTACGGATGGACGGATCGAAATCGAGGGCGATGATTTCAAGGACACATTTTACTTCCATTTGTTCTGAGCATGTATCACTTGTGTGCCGAGAATGCCGTGCGCGTTGCCGTCTTCAGCCGATGACTCCGTCTCTAACCGTTAGGCGTTCGGCGAACGAAAAATTGCTTCTTCGGTGACGCCAGCTACTTGACTGTTCTCCTCTTCTTGGTCCAGCTGCTTTCCCACGCTCCGTTCTTTGTAGCACAAGCCGAAAACGATACCGCCTAAGAAGTGCCACACGTAAAAAATTGAAAATAACAGGACATATCATCCGCGTCTGTGACTTCTGCGAAAGCTCTGCATGCGTCTCCGAAACAATCGGAATAACTTCGACCTGAAAACTTTTTGCCTGCGGGAGTGCTTGGATCGTGGAGTTCAAGTAATGCTGAGCCATTTGTCGAGTACGTTCGCGTCTCGGAAGCGGAGCATTCTGAACGGAAAGTTTTGTGAAAAGTACAACTCTACGCTTCGAGAAATTCGTCACGAACGATGTTCGAACTAGTTCTCGAAGCCACTGAAGAATTCCTGTGTTGATCTGTTGTTTGAGGGCAAGAAAGGGTGGGACGTGTTGATGTTGTCGTCTGTCCTTATTGTTATCCGAGCAATAATCAAAAAGGTGAGAACCGACAGCCATCAATGACCGACCATCTGTTGTCACCAAACACGTTGAGACATGGGCGGTGGTGGAGACGGTGGTTATGCCATAGCTTCACAAAGAAAGCCGCCGAGAGATTCTCTTCGTGGTTCGGGATGGAGAATGCACAAAACTCAATCAAAATGCAACAGCGATGCCAATCGGACCGGCGGTAGCAGCAGCAGCAGCAGAAACCAATATGACTGCTCACTCAAGCTTTCCACCTATTCTGCTCGTTTCATGTCGTCTTAAGCGCTCGTGAATTTAACGAGTTCTGTCACACACTCTCAAAAACGCATCAACAGACTCCGAAGGCCATATGTTTTCGGAGGTGCGGACTCTGTTTGATGTTTGACGATCGCTGATTTTCGTGCTGCCACAATGGTTGAGGTAGTTCGCGGCGTACATCACAATATTTCTGCTCGTGCCGGCTTTCACCGGCCGGCGTCGCGTCGCTCCGGGCGCACTGTGAGGGCTTCATCTGTTCTGTCGGGCCTGAAGCCAAAACAACTCATTTTTCAGAAAATCGTTTTACGGCGTAGTCTGCCGTCGATAAAGTTTGAATACAGATGTTCGCTGAAACTCCCTCACGGGTCTGTATTCCTTGTTCCGCGAGTCTTGAAAACTTTCTGCGACAGTGGATTCGATGATGGAACTTTTGGCAATCATTTCCTCATGGGAAAACGATTCTCTCCGAGTTTTCTTCCTCGGCACGGCTGTTCGAAACTCGCGAAAGGCGAAATCGTCGTGCAACTGAGCGTCGTGTCCAAAAGATTTTATCGTCCGAGTGATCGAAAGCTGAATCGTATGCAGTGATGAACTGTCGATTCAAAGCGGCAGAAAGTTTCGATGGGAATGTAGTAGAGCCGCGAGCGTCTTAGTCACCAGCCACCCTCGGTCTTCTCATTGTGACACTCACGTGACAGGCTCGTGTTTGCGTTTCCCATACAAGAGCAGAGCAGGGAGAGCCCCCGGGGACTAGCGTGGGACTCGTCGATTCGGAACTGGGGACAGACAGCATGCAGACCATATCAGAAGCCACTGCTCTCCTCCTTCCGTGCTTCCTTTCGCTCTCTGTTCGAGTCATTTTGGAGATTATCATTATCGCCGCATGCTCGATAAGACAGGCCATCTCCTGACAGAACGATCAGCCGGGAGAGAAAGCTACTTCCTGACAAATATAATAGGTAGTGGCTTGTTCCGAGTCGGGTTTATCCTTCTAATACCCTGCTCCTTTATCCTCTGAGAGCAGGATGATGATGACGACTACGACCACCATGAAAGCCTGAGGCTTGAGTCATAGAAATGCGGAGCTCGAAAATGTTCCCATTGCCTCACCACCACCGGCCGGAATGAGGGAAAAGGAACTCTGAGACAATGAAACGATAAAGCTCAGGTCCGGGAAGTGTACCGAGAACAATCCGAGAGGCGCTGAAGACAGAAAAATAGCCATCTTCATCATATAACAAAAGTGTTCGGCACCATCGAAGATAAAGGCGATGAAGGCTCGTCCACCAGCGGTGATGAAAGAGCTTTTGTAGAACGAAGGAATGCGACAAGCGGCCGTTTAATCTTGAGAGCTTTCATCCATCTATTCGTTAGTCTTCAATGTCCGTACATACCCGGTCGGTCGCCGGTTGGGCGGGCGGGCGGGCGAACTGACTGAATGACTAGATCGTTGGCTCCTTACCTTTCCTCCCTCGCATTATTGGACCACGCCAACACATCTGCTTTCATCCATGAGAGAATCTCAGGTGTGGGCCCTGTTTGAGAATGTTTCGATGACTACAGAGATATAGCAGGCGGCTTTTTGGCTTCCCTCGCTGCAGCCGAGAGCAACAGCTGCTCTGAAGGCAACGCCTCCGCATTTCAAAAGGAATTCTCGAGCATCAAGTTCAGACTAATTCTGAAGAATTCGCTCGGGCAACTTCGCTTATTTGATGAAAACTCCCAGAACACCATGAAGACCGGATTTCCGAGAGAGAATTCCGGTCGCTTTTCCGAAAACTTTTCAAAATATCAGCGAAGTTTCGTTTCAGCGAGTGAAAACAACCCTCAGTAGTTTCTTTTGAGCTGCCGAGTCCAATCGATCGAATATTTGTGTTCTGACCGTTGTTTCTTGTTCTAGGTGACCGTGATCGAGGAAGCCATCAAATACATTGACCACCTGCACGAGGCCCTGCGGAACAAGTTTACTGAACGTGGTTTGCCCCCGTCTCTGCAAGGTACGTCGTCGAACGAACTTTTCGGTTCATTGCTGATCGACTCATTCGGTTCGAGCTTGGCTTCAATTCTGGCTTCACGAAATCGTGACCGAAGCCGAGCCGGATCCCTTTTGCCTACCTCTCGTAATGGCCGCTGTTAGCAGGTGGCTGTTTTTCTTTTTCCTTGTCGTTGTTGTATTGCTGCTCGTCTTCTTCATCCGGCCGTTTCTGTTGACTCTTCCTCCGTCGCTGAATCCGCTTGTGACTGACAACTGTTTTTTTCCGATACCCGCAGGAATGCCGATTGACCTCGAGACGACTGACATGCGTGATGTGGTTAGACTTCTAGCGAACAACACCGAAATTCGTTCGACCGGGCGACCCCTGTCTCTGCCTCCGCCGGCGGATTCGATCCCACATCCGTGTGAACGTCAACGAAACGTGCCGTCTTACCTTCTTAAGGCGAAAACACCAAGGAAGCAGAAGAGATGAACGAACTGACCTAGCTCCAAGTGCAATACATTCCATCTTCTGTAAATATACTGAGATAATAGAACAAAAAGCATGAAATGAATTACAAAACCCAAAAACACGCAATGCTAGTTTGATTCCGTGCTTTCACTAGGGAACACGTAAATCAATTTTGAAAAATAAATTGTGAACGTATTCAATTTATCCTCAAAATTATGTTCTTCAAAAATGTCGATTTTCGAGACGGCAGGGTTTGAGCCTCGGAATCACTCTCATTGTCATACGATACTCAGTCAGTAAAGGGTTTGCTGATCATCTGGATCTGAAGAAGTTCGATTTTTCGAAATTGTTTGAAGCATCGAAGCCTCCCATGACATCCGATTCGCGATGTTCATCAACCATGTTTGAGACTCCAGACAAGATTCACGTCAATGAGATCACTGAGAAGAGGGAGAACCAGAGTGGAATCAAGGCGGCTCATATTCACCGAAACTCGTCAGTTTATGCTGCGGTTGTTCTTCCTTCCTACTTTCCTCCTCATGTCTATCGCTGGCATATGTAAACGTTATGGCGAATGGACGTTACAGTTGACTGATCGTAGCATTTCTTCCTGAACATTACTCGTGACGGTTCCGATCGGAGCGAGCTCTGTCTATGGATAACTTGAAATCAGGAGCAGGAGGTTAATCACCGGCGCGGCGTCGCAGGCCTGCGATTCTTATGATGACTCCAACCGGACGAAATCGGGGCCTGAACGGTCTCATTCATTCATTTCTTTTATTACATGAACGATCTCGGGCACCAGAAAGCCCTCGAGATCTGCTACGAAATGTCCCGAAGGTGCTTGCTAGAAATAAATTGGAGAAAAGAAAGCCATTCTCAAAATAACCGAATGCGTGGATCGAACCGGGAACCATCTCGTCGCTCAAAAGTCGAATGAAACAAGGTTGCAATTTCTACCGATGTTTTCATCCTGTAGCACTTCGAAACAGCCATGTTTTCATCTTTTCCCGGTTGCGCCCTTTTCGGAAGATTCCATTGCGGAACGAAAAAAAACGCACGTTCTCGATTCCTCAGAAATGTATCTATCGCTATCGTCTCGCGAGAAGAGAACTTTGCACCAAGGAACGTCGAGGCGTGTAGGTCATTGACACTTTTGATTCCGGAGAGCACAGAGAGAGGCTTCATCTAACGCAGCTTGAGCGCCAAGTGATGACTGCTGTATTCGCTGACAATGAGTACTGAGATTTTCGACTTTCCATAAATCAGCTAATTTTGCATTGGTTGAATTGAAATCGAATCGAGCGAGCCTTATCCGACATCGTTTCGAAATTCAGGAACTTTCTGGCGTTCTTCCCTCAGGTTAAACATAACTTGTTGACTAACCATTACTTGACTTTCTCCGTTGCGGAATTCGAACCATTATTTGGGCTTCCATTCCGCAGGTATTGCGTCCCTCCTAAAAAATTTTGTATCATCAAGTTCTAGATTTTATTTCAATCAGAGATAAGACCTGGCGCGCTTTAGCGATAACACAAAGGAAACTAGCGCAAGACGGAGTTATCGTTTCTATGTCACTCGACGGCTTCCAGTTTCGACGTTAATTCGCTCCTCCAAAGATGAATAATTCCGCTGGAGTCAAACCGTGAGTTGGCTTACGGTCGCAGATGATCGCGCGACGGTTACGAGTTTCATTTCAGTGGATGCACAAACGCGAATCCTCATCGACGAGATAAGGAAGAACAAAAATGTAAGAGGTCTCGCGATCTAAGATTCTTACGATTTTTAATTATTTGCAGTGTCCTACAGACTGTCTCAGCTCACAAGTTTGAGAATACTTCGAAATCTTCAAAGCGCGCAAGGAAATTCAGTGATCATCCCGTGCTTTTTTTCTCGTCAACCGGATCATGGATCCGTGTTCTCTTTACAATATACAAGTCGGTACAGCAAATGTCTCATTTTGGTATAGGTATGTCAGCATTGATATTAGTCAAGGTATCACATGGGTCACAAATGCAGTCTGATGGAACGAGCATGTGTCGGGTGAATGTTGCTCCGGACGGACATTCTATCGTCACCTCGATCTTCTTAGGTTTCCCGGTCGGGATGCAACATTCGCATCGACGATCGATCGTTGAATTTCCTGCAAGAAAATGAGGATCCTGAACATCCAGTTTGGACACTTATCTCTTCCTACTTTCTCCCATGGAATTCATGTACTACCGGATTCCCCTCTGACCTGGAGTATACATGGATATTGAGTCACAGCCTCCTTTACACTCCGTCACTCCTTCGACTGCGTCCGGATTGAAGCATCGTTCACCGTTGATCTGCATCCTGAAGTAACGCCGCGTTCCATGGCCGGGGAGAGCTTTGATTTTGCACTCTAGATTCGTGAAAAGAATCACTAACTGACGAAAATAAAAATTTGTTCAAAAAATCACTCCTACAGCCTAAATTTTCAATTAAAGCGAAAAAATCCACTCCTCGTTTAACAAACCATGAATATAGACATCGATACTCACGGTCCAGAGCAGAGTCCACTACGCACATCAAGCAAAACAAACTGTTGGGAAAGTACATGTGAGTAACTTCGTTAATTCCTGGAGTCACAGGGGGAAAGAAGCGATTCCGTTCCAATGGATAGGATCGAAATATCGAAAGACAAACGTCGGAAAGAATCGAATTATCGCTCCATTACGAGCGAGCCACGCTTCGGAGCTGAGTATTGTGACGTCATGAACTTCGTTCCAGGGCTTTAAGCTTGTTCGACGGAGCCCTCGAGGATGTTCTCAGAAAAGCATTGAGCCGCCGGATAACAAAGCGAACATTTTGTGACGAAATCCCAGTTTTACGAAGTCGAAGGTCAGGCCTTGTCTCGCCGAAAGCGTGGTCGATTCCACTAACCTCAAAAACGCAAAGATGTGTACGCGAGCCATATTCCTCGCTGAGCTATCCGCTTCTCTATCAGCTGATCAGATTTGAGGTTCTCTCAATGGGTTTTTCATGGGAAACAGCAGCGAAAGAATGCTTCGCGGTGAATACCGCCAGCAAGCGTAGTCACGATAAAAGTGAGCGTCTCTTCGAGCGCCAATCAGCGGAACGTTTCCTCTCTCATGTTCCGTGTAGAGGATCCTCAGCCTGCTTGCATTACTTTAAACAAATCATATCGTTGAGTGCTCTCGTTCTGCGAATCGAGTGGCAGTCCTCCAGAGGGCGCCCCCGTAGCGGCGGGCTGCTCAAAGAACCCCTCAGAACGAAAGTTAAAACGAAATTCCTGATGGCTCAGGACTTCCATGAAGAACCTCGAATCTGGGTACAGCGGATGCTCCACTGCGTTTCAATCAGCGTCGATAATAATCAATGTCGGGGCTCAGCGGAGGGAGATGACAGTCACTGATGTCATGATCCGTAGCTAAATCGGCTTACATCGTTGGGTGGAAGGACATCTGAGGCCTTTGGACTGGAAGCTCCCATGCCGACCCCTCTCCCCGAAAACCCAATGAAGTCTACTATTTGAGTGGATGGCGAGCTCCCACACAACGCTCTAGAAAATGCCAAGCATTGACACGCAAACTCCATCCTTGCTTCTTGAATTGAGGGGTGGGCGTTCTAGCCCGACGTCAAATAGAGCAGATGCCGAAAGTAGCTCAGCACATCATGTTGTTGCCTATCATCTCCACGTAGCATCATCGGATACTCGATGATGTATCTACTGTTCAAGCTATGTATCTCTAGGATCCAGAGAAACTATGAGAACCCAAAAGGCTCGAATGATATGACTGGAGCTCAGGAAATCCTTGAAACTTGGAAACTCTGTCTACGTCAGAACAGCGTGAATTTGGAATTGCATTCTGCAAGAATCCGTAAAACAGACTCTGCAACTCGTATCAGAGAAAGGCTGAGAAGATAAGAGTGAGCGACTGGATTCATCTACACCTCATTTTGAAACCAAATTCAAACGAGATCTACTCAGAAACGTGAATCCATCGATCGAAATGGCAGGAATTTCAGCCATGCTATATCATCAACGATTAGAGTCAGGGTCTTCTCATTCGCTTAAGATTTCGGAGGAGGATGCATGGGTAAATGAATGTTGTCAACATTGAAAAACGCCTCCAGGTGGGATATACCTAAGTCAACTTCTTCGAAGGATTTGAATGTTCATCTGTTCACTATCGGCATTGACTCGAATGCTCTCTGGAACGAATGCCATTGACTATACCTCAGTCGGGACGGAACGAGGCCGCCACCGTATTTTCTATTTCAAACTTGTACGACATCTTATCGGCCTCGAATACAATAAAGTGTCTCTCCCTTCATCGCCTGCACAGGACTCGCACATTGCATACGCGTTTTCATCGTAGCCTCCCTTTTTCTCTCGGAATTCTCGATTTTTCATCTCGAACGCGAACTATAATATTATGATCAAGCAGACGGGGAATTCGCGAAGAGAGGCGTTTCGCAAAGTGGCTTCTGTGACGGTCGACCTGACATGACTCGGTTCTATCCGAAGGATAACGAGTCTCCCGTCGATTCGACGATCGGCCTCAAGGAAGCGGTCTGAATAGGTGTGCAGGATGTGTCGTGAGATCATTTCGCGCGCGCAGGGCAAAAATAATCCTGATTTTAGTGGTGGTAGTTCCCTCCAATCGTACTGAGAACATTTTCTGCGTCAGCCGAAGAGATTTATTCGATCGACTTGGACGTATTGAGATCCAGTCGTGGAGTAAGCCAGTGCAAGGGATTTGTTACGTTGAAACCTTGCTTCCGTCAGCAAGTCGGGACAATTTATTTTGAGCGTGAGTGGGACATCGTGCGATAACAGCCAGGTAGGCAAATGGCAGTTGATCACCGAACGAACATCTGGAGATTGCTCGATGAGAACTGACGGCAGCAGACGGATCTGTATATCCGAGAGAATCCTCATCGGAGTCGGGACCCGGGCTGAACCACAACTGACCTTGTGCTCGAGAAACCAAACTTTGTTGGCCAGCGGTTGGACTTCATGATTATCCAGCGGCCGACTGGAAAGAACAGCGAACAATAGATACTGCTGTCTCATTTGCTCTGGCCTGCTGACCGTAGATTCGTTCTCTGCGAAATCGACTCCTCGTCAATCGGAATGATTTTACGTACCGCCTCCTCCAGCTCATCAGCTCCGGAATCCGTCAACTCCATTAGAATGTTTCACCGTGTCGTTGCTTTCTCACTATTCATTGTTCGATTTAGGGCTGGGGTGTCAAATACTCAGCTCGCGGCCAGAGTTGGCCCTCGAAGGTTTTTCTCTGGCCCGCGTCGTATTTTCTAGTTCATGTTTGGCCACCTGAGTCATTCCCTCTGAAATCGGAAAAGGTCGGAGGGCGGCCCGCAACGAACTTGGACACCAGCTGCTGGCTCTCTCATCGGAAATTGGCCTACCGAGTCCTTCAATTTGACACCCCTTATCCAGGGTTGGTGTCCTCGTTTTCTCCGGAGCTGCACAGACTTGCTGCCTCCCTTCGTTGCGTTCTCCTTCAAGATTTTCGGTAACTCTCGATCTTAAATTTTCCTCCTTTGTTGTCATCTCATTTTCCGCCGCATCGGATGAGCGTTGGTCCTACACGGTGCCCAAACAACCTGTCAATTCCCACTCCGGATTCAGTTCAGCACCCTGCTGATCTTGCGCATCACCGATAACTCGCCGCTTTTGATAGAAACGTTGCCTGATAGAGGGGACTCGGTCGTTCGAGAACACCAATTGAGAGATTGACCGTTTCTTCAGGGGGTATTGAGGGACTGGTGATTGATGTTGAATATTGATGGAAACAAGTATGAGTCTGGTCGGACGACGACCGAATGCTTTATCCGGGGGCCGCGAACGAACAGAGCCCTTAGCGCGTCAGGCTTCAAACGGTGTGCACCCACTAGCCCGACAACCCCTTAGTCCGACCACTTATCCAGACTGCTCATTAGCTCGACGATCCGATAGCCCGACTACCCTCGCCCTCGCCGGTGAAGCTTCTTCGCCGACTCTATGCTTCGGACCTCGAGGGGGGTTGATATAATCGAGGTAGCACTGTAGTACCCATTCTTACATGAAACTGGTACAGTATTCAGGACGTGATTATTCGTGAACGGAGTGACGAGGAACAAGATTATGAATCCACTATACTTCATGTTGTGTACGAGAGCTCCACTTGAGTCATATGGGATAAATGATCCTGGAGATTGCCGCTGTTCTAAATGTTCGAAGAGAGATCATGTCAATCTGATATTGATGAACGATCCGTGCTAGAACGATCGGCATAGAAGCTTCACTGGCTTTCAGTGAGGCTCGGATTGAGGGCGAGGGTAGTCAGGCTATCGTGTCATCGGGCTAAAGAGTCCGGATAAGTCTTCGGGCTAGTGGGCTGTAATCCTTCGAACAAATCTCTCGCTAATTCGAACCATATTTCGAACCATGTGGATACATGTGGATATCACCAGTGCTTCCGCATCACGCGCTTTTGATGTTTACGTCACGGAGGCTCCTGTAAGAATGATACGATACGGGAGTTTCGGCTGATATCTACGGTGAGGAAGAGAGAGGTTCATGATACACGCCAATCTTTGTTGAAGTCATCTAGAACCAAGAGAAGTCACGTCGGGTCGGGTATCTCATCGTCAGATCCATTCTGATGAATGATATGAGTCCAGGAGCCTCCTTCCGCACCGGGACCATGGAAACATGCGAGGGTATTCATGCCACCGTATGATCTGACCCCTGATAGATATACACTTGCAGAACCTGCTCTCCACCGCGCCATCTTGTCGAGTATATCGCAATTTTCGGCTGGGGTTTTCATCAAAGGTACGCCTGATACTGGAGTCCCCAGATGACGATATCGTCATAGTCGCTCTCTCTGAATGTGCGGAATGATTCGGAAGGATGGAACCTCGAACAGCCTCAAACAAGTTCGGCGGCGCGTCTTCGCAGGGCTATGGTGACCTGCTACAGGTGTAGGCAACTGGGATATGATGAGTCAGAGCTGCTTGAACTCGTTCCTGCGGGAAGTTGACATGGAAAATTCACCGAACACTCATCATTCCCAGCCTGCCTATTCAATAGCGACCGTTTCAGAAAGTCACACTCTCGAATCGATATCTCTTCGAAACTATTCGGGCAGAACTTCTGGACTGTATTA
Organism: Neoseiulus cucumeris; assembly: GCA_021527715.1. Lineage (NCBI taxonomy): Eukaryota > Metazoa > Arthropoda > Arachnida > Mesostigmata > Phytoseiidae > Neoseiulus > Neoseiulus cucumeris. The sequence continues at coordinate 107,914 of JAJSRV010000014.1, read as the reverse complement.
TAACGGACGACTTTTAAAAGATTTCAGGTGGAGCGATAGCATGTACCAAAATGCAATTGTCCAACTAGGTATTTTCTGCAGGTTATTCAGGCGTCTCATGTACTTCTGAGTCCAAGAGACAACACAGACAGCAGCTATCAGAGATTACTGCGGAGAATACCTCGTTGACCGAGAGTTCAGTGTCCGAGAATCCCATGGGAAACGAACCGCATCGTTCGAAGCCTCAGTGGTTCTAAACACGACCACAATGAGAAACAAAGCGCTCTCTGCGTTCGATCATCACAACCATGTGCTTTTCGTCTAGAGGGAATCAAACTTCCTAAATACTACCATTGGCTTCGAACTTCCAACATTTTAGCCGTAAAGGAAGGTTCGTTCGTTGCCAAACTTCGAGAAGGGTCGGATTTAGACGACTTGACGAATTTCTGATCGCGCTTCAACTGAGCTCGAATCATCGTAAATCGTAGAGAGAGAATATCTGACCTGGTGACCGTACATGAAATATTCAACTCCAGACCCCGAAAAAGGCATGTTGGTGATTAAGGTGTCCGTTCTCTCGATGGAAGATTTCAGAATTTGAAAAAAATATTCATTGGACGCCCCAAATGATGAGAGAGGAGAGAGAGCTTTGAGTTGGTTGCGGACGGAGCTTGCCGAAAGTACTGAATCGCAACTAGGAACTCGCCCGCGCTCACCATGTTCTGCTAGGAGAGGCCTTTCTTTCTGTCGCCGTGAGCATCGTGAATGTGCCTGTCTTCCTTCATCCGAATCTGCATGCTTCGGTCCGACTCCTTTCGGCCTTATGCTCGGAGTCGCGACTAGAGTTTACACCGAAATCATCTTCTACGTGAAATGGATCACGTAACGAGCCGTACATCTTTGGAAAATCTCGTCCGAGACTTTCCGCAGAACTTGCCTCGGGTCCCTCTTTACTTCACTGATTCTACTATTCCGTCATCTTCAGAGTTGGCTCTTCAAACTGCCCGATCTCAACGACAAAAACCACCAATTACAAAATGCCGCCCCCTCACCAAGCGGGAGCGACAATCAAAGAAACAGAGAAAGAAGACCCTTAGAACGCAGGATGCCGTACCTCGGGATGTGCCGCCTGGTGCGGACCGCAACCCCCGCCCCTCACTACGCTACTGATTGTCAGAATCGTGGGTTTGATCATTGCTGTCGATTAATTTCAACCAATGTTTTAATAGAAGTATATTCGGACAACCAATAACCGCTCGATTTGGGATCCGCGGTGTAAAGCCACGCAGGAGGCAGATCTCGCGGACGTGGGATCTCCGGCAGACTGGATGACGCAATATGAGGTCAAATCCAATGTTGTGCGCCGTCCTCAGAGCCGAGACCCTCACTACGCTGAGTTTGCGCGCTCTAGAAGTTCAGGGATCATCCGCCTGTTGCTTTCTGGTGCTTCAAGGATTCGGAAATGGACCGACGAGGGCGTACACACTGCGCAACATGGCTCTGAGATTTCCTGTTCCCGAGAGTTTCTCGCTCCGTCTCTTCCTCTGTACATAACATTGGAAAAAATCCCAACTCTCAAGGACATTGTTCTCTGGTCATTGTTCCTGTTGCGGGACGCTTTCTTCTACATCTGTCTGGAGGTGACGTCGCGACGTCATTATGCTTACCGTTGTCGAAAAAAAAGAATTCCACAAGTTGGGGCATTTTTGTCAACAGCTCGGCTTTACACCGTTGGATTTTATGACTTCTTCACCGTTTATAGGGGAGGGGACCCGAACGTGGGCTAGTGCCCCATTCTCTTCAATGGGAAGACTATTTAAGGGAAACGTTTACATGAGTGGAGACATGGTTTGGTCGTCAAAAAAAAAATAAGGATCCCTCCAATGGGTGACCACGCTGTGATTAGGGCCCTTAAGTATCTCACCCAATATGGGAAACCCGAGTCACATGATAAGGAAAATTACTGAATGTCTCAGATTGTAGAGGAGCATTCGGGAAAGTTTGGTTGCGATTGCTTGAGCCAAACAATGTTTCATCTGGTTATGTTAGACATAGATTTTTGCCGATCCAAGGAATCACAATGGCAAGTTTCTCGAGTGAAAGCTCTGGACAACTAGTCGGCACGAAAGTTGAGGGGCTGGGAGTGAATCTCGATTTAGAGCTGATGGTGAGGTGTTCCACAAGGGGGAACCTAGTCTTCCTCCTCGGGCGGCTTCTTCTGAAACCGCAATTCGTCGACCGATTCGGGAGTATCAGTTGTCCCCGAGCGAGGTGAATACGACAGAGGTAGGCTGATTATCACAGGAACGCTCACTTTCAAGTCTTCTCCGGGAGCTCATTGCCAAGGATCAAATTGCCCCCACAGAACATCGCTCACTCGCTTTGCGAACTATTTTTTCTTTGATGCCCTGGAATCTGCTCCCAAAGCTCTACCAATGCTATCTAGTGGCAGATCCAGACTTGGAAATTATCAGAAACTATTCAATGAATTACCTGATGTTGGAATTTTCTTCGTTGATAATGAATCTTTGACAAAGGGTTCGGCTTCTCCAATCTCTTCTGTCTCAACTCGTTTATTGACGGAATGGGGAAATAGGTACTTTGAGACACGCTATAACTCCAAAATGGGAAGGATAAGTTCGATCTCCCCACTTCTCTTCAAATCGAGCACTCTCTGAAATCAGATCCTCGAGCGGAGAAGATACAGGTGTGCATTGATGCTCATTGATGCTTGACATGAGATCTAAGGTTTCTGATGATCCGATGTCCGATTATTATTATCAATGATTTGAAGGTCCGCATCGATTTAAGAATAAAGAACGCCGACAACAATGAATGTAGGTACACGACTGAACTTATCAGAGGTGTTTGTATCGTATCGAAAACCGGAAGTTTGTTGCTTTTCTCATTCGATTCGCTAAGTCTTCTCTGCAGCACGGCGATATCTGAATCGAGCTCTCGAGAACACGACGCCGCGCCGGCGCCGCCGGTAACTTTCTCCGAGAGGCGTTCTCCGAGTCGTCACTAAACAGACTACGCTCATCGCAAAACCCGCTTTAGAGCTTAAACTGCTCGATGGTCCAAAATGGGACTCCAGTGCTCTTCCGATCTCCGGCGCGGGTTCGGCTGGTTCGATTGGGACACGGAAACATTGAAACGTGGATTCCGCACAGTCTGTTCATTCCATCTCCCGTTCTGAGAGTTGGCGCTCGTTTCTAGAGTTGACGCCAGAACGACGAAAAGTTAAATTTGTTGCTGATTCGTTGGAAGAGCATTTTATTTCTGGGAATCAAAAGTGGCCGCGGGGGTCCACGAGCGTTGTAGGGTCTCACGTTACCAAGAGTTCGAAAACGAAAAATAGTTCGATGATGACTCCTCTCTGCTCGGTGTCAAAACAAGATCAGGTTGTGTGGGAGACCAACCATGCTTTCTTCAGAAATGGTCTCTTGCTTATTCCAAACTGAACTCCTCCGGCCAACACACTCCATCGTCTCAACTTGAATTCAACGAATCACGTGAAATACGACAAAGTAGCTCTGTCAAGGTCAATTCTCGACGCGAAACCAGTCTGGGTTTGGAACAAGTTGTTTGGTTTACTCGGCGAGAGAGCGAACAACACCACAAAGGAATTTCCGAGTTTGGAAGAATCTCGATTCTCGAGCAGCTCTCGGGGATGATTGCTGGAAATCCAGCGGTTGTTGCCGCGTTTCCAGTGGATCGACCCGCCATTCCGCCAGACACCCCTGAAGCAGACGCTTTTACCCTCCTTCATTAGAGAGCGAAAGAGTGACGACGCACACACACTCCAGGTGGGATGTTGCAATAGCGGGCAGGGGACATCGCGACTCAACGCGAAAGCCCGAATTGCGACGAATTCAATGAGTCGAATATCCCTCGTCATCTGTCCAATCGGCAAGGTCTATTTATTCCCGCAAAGAAGCTATGATGTCATGCAGTGCACTTCTAGAATCGCGAGCGTGCTGCATGACGAAAAGAGTTGGGGTCAATGACCTCGGCAGCTTTTTTCGTCAAAATATTTCTGACCTTCCCGGTTGTGCGATGACAACGCTTCAAGTTTGTTCACTCGAACGAATGGATTTTTCCGGAAGTCACCGAAATCGTTTTCGAAAGTTTATTGAATTCGGTTTCTTCTGTTCTCTACGCGATACTCGTTCGCGTGTACTCTGTTATTACCGCCCGCTTTCTCTTAGAAGCAAGCTGCTACCTTTTTACCTCGTCGGGAACCTCTTTCACCATTACCACCCTTCCCATCCATCCCTACAGAGACCCCCACGAGTCCCTTGTTCCCAGATGCGGTGGTTAGGATCTTGTTGGCACAGAATTCCACCACCCCACCTTCCCCGCGCACCGGATGCCCTTTCCACGGAACGTTAAACACGTAGCGCGGCAGTCGTTGTTTCGTGTTCTGAGACTCTCCGGAGAGTTTTCCCGGTTTTTCTGGGCTGGAAAGGCTGGAAAACACAATGTGAGTAACGGACGTTGTCTGGCAAGTGTGACCGAAGCGAGCGCGACGATTCTGTCGCCTCGATGCCAAGTCTAGTGGGCACTTTCTACGCGTTCCAGTCCAACGCTAGTTGAACTAGGCGTGAGAGAGAGCGCTTGGCAAGGGCCCGGGAAAGGGCTCTTTTGCGGAGCGCTAGCTGAAGCCGGCTGTCAGTAGAAGCCTCCAGAGTATGTTGAGCGGACGTAGAGGAGAGAGTGCTCAGGAGAACCGCGAGACGTTTGTTCGAAGGAGGAGGGTTTTAGAGTTTGGCGCGTCCGCCTGAACAACAGCAACTATTCTCTGGCTCCAAGTTAGCCAACAGCCTCCCCCTTCCCCCTTATCTGTGCTCGTTTGTTGCTTCAAGAAAGTTATTCTGCAACGGCCATATCGTGTCGGCGTTCAGAATCAGGAAAAGTGGATTCATCGACGACAGCAGACAAAGACAGCCAGCTCCAGAACATCCGAATTCTTCTGAAGCAGATCAAAATTGACGACGAGGACGACAGCAAACATTTTGAAGAGCTCCTAAAAGCCATCAGCGCCTGCTCGGACGACGTGCGGCACCGGCTGCATGACGAGGCTGACTTGAACAGCCAGAAACTTTCTGAGGGTGTCATGCCCAAGGAAATGGATTCGCTCGAATCCGCTGAGTTGAATCGAGAGAATGTGGTGGACGATTTGGACGACACCGACTTATCCGACGGTGAGTACAGATCAGTTTATCATAACCCAACTCAAAAATATCCAATTCAAACGCGATGAGTTCTCAGCATACTAACAGATATATCGTGAGTTTGTCGTGCCGGCCAGTGTTAAGGCCTCGGACCAGCTCGCATCGGAATCGAGCCCATGGCAACTGGTTCAGTTTTCGCTTCCAGAAGTGTTCTCAGTGTTCTTTCTGGTATGAAAAGTGTCTCTCCGTTCCAACATCGCGTTTCGTGAAAGTGAAATCTGGTTTGTTCATTGCCAGCAGCAATCAGTGGAGGCTATTTCGTGTGCTCACTTCGGAAAACGTGCCGTGTTCAACCAACGACTTTGGTGCCTTTCGAGGACTTGTGTGCGACGCCATCGATATTTGTGCTGCATTCGGATAGACGAAAAGTGTATCATGATTGATAATTGTCAAAAGAATCAATAGTTTTCCGCAATTCGGGAATTGAAGTAGGTCAGCCGGCCGAGTGTAGGGGGACTCAGGCTAGACTCAGTCTAGACGGTTGAGGTGTTTCTTGCGACTGCAGCGCCACGTCACCCCCTGAGCTTCTATTTCCGGCTTCCGTGATTTCTGGACTCGGTGCGAATCTGCGAACCCAACAGAGATGCCCAATCGTGATTTCAGACCTCGTTGTCCAGTCTGAGGTGGTTTCTGGTCGCTGACCACGCAGATAACCCGGGAATGGTTCAGCACGCGGATCACATGCCGAGTTGTCCCACTGTCGGCGAGATCAAGTGATTGAGGGGAATCGGGTGCAAACATGTGAAACAGCGGAGAAAATTCTACGAGATAGTCGCTTCAGAAATTCTCGTCCTGAACGGCATGTGCGATTAGGGTTAACAGAAGCCGCCTGGCAACCATGTTTTGCCGGTGTACTAGATTCCAGCAATGGCGTCGCGTCCGGCAGAAATCTGGAATTTCTCATTTTTTGTGAGCATCAGATGAAATGTTTCGATTGCATTTCTCGGTCCGAACCCCCTTCAGATGCTGTTCTGAACTTGTCAGAGCGATCGACGATAAGTCGATCATTTGAAAAAGTGATTTTCTGCGACGAGGCGGTATTTTGGGGAAACTGAAAACGGAATCGCGTCAACAAGTGTCCTCTGGCTCCCGAATCGAACTCGATTCCCATCGATTGTGCGGGCAAGAATCGGGGAAGTGAACAAGTGGTCAGAACTGTTGCTCAGAGTGCGGTTGTCATGGAATTGTCGTCTATTGCGCAAGAAGACATCGGTCCGAAGTTGAAAAAGTTGCAAGCATGACCAGTTAGCAGTGCCGCGAGTCCCGAATCGTGATCACTGTGATTGTCCCAGACCCCTGGGGTCTTGAATCAAACGATCAAAGCTTGAGGAAAGGACTTTATTTAAAGAAAATGGAAACTTGGTCAGAATACAGAATCAAGATGGCGGGTAGTATGGTGGTCGATGGTTAGGCTTAGTTCTAGTAGCCGTTGATTGTGAAACGACGACCGCCGCTGAAGGGCGGGCTAGAACGAACGCATGCGCAGATGGAGAACCTAGCCAGCCCGCTGTTCTAGTCAGGTCAATCAGGGGTACGGGCAACTTACCACCCGAGAGGGTTGGGGTTACGAGCGTCGGAGGCGGGTGCCAGACGAACTGTTGTTGCCTCTCGGCCCGATGCCGCCAACCAGAATTGGGTCAAGGAAAGAAAAAGCATCCAGGACATCTAGGTTCTGGCAAATAGCAAAACAGGACAATACTCCCAAAGTCCGGGGGCACGGAGTAAACAGTGTCGCGATCGACGACGACAGCAACTGCGAATTTCATTCTTGGGATGCAGACATCGATTCAATATCGTCGAATTGAAGACGTTTCGACTGAGGCGTGGAGTGCACCGCGGACGATATTCGTAGTATCTCGTGGTAGATTAGCATATTCCCATAGCGTTCTCTGCAACAACCATGCTCTTTACTCGAGTTGCTGGGATCAGTTTGGTCGGCAGGTCTGTCTGCTTGTCCGCCTGCCTGCCTGCCTGTTTTCGTCGGTCTGTCAGCCGCTTACTCGGTCTATCTGGCCGGCCGCATGTAACTGGGTTATCGGCAAGAGCGTCAGCGTCATTTGAATACGAGCTAGCGCGCGTCCTGTCTTGGCTCGCACTCGCAGCAGTTTCGAACACGCCGCAATAAGCCATTCGATATTACGAAGCCGCCGCCGCCGGGCTGTTTCGAGTTTGCTACTCCAGGACCCCACCGAGGAACCAGAGGGGATCGGTGTGAACGATATGGGTTCCAATGATCTGCATAGTTTATCTCCTTCTGATTTGTGCGTGCTCGTTCCTGAAATCCGGGTCCAGTAACCTGGTATTTACAAACATGTGAATATTAGGCGAGCTGCTCCGAGTTCACGCGAAAACGGTCCTCGCTCCGATTGCAAGCCGACAAAATCAACAAATCGCAGCACGTTCGGTCACGTACTACGCACTGTATGCTACGCATTGCAAGTGTTCGGAGGAATTCCGAGGCAATATCCTAGAATACATCAGCGAGAAGTGGATTATTATTATTACGGATAGGATCATTCAGATGTCTCGATTTGTGGAGGTTTCGATCGCGTTCTCCCGAATCTCCGCTCCGGAAACTTCATCGCAACTTTTCTCGACGGGAAAATGTTTTCAACATTGACTTGTAGCTGGTACCCATGCTGTTTGTACGCTGGATCATTTCCGATTTGATTTACGCGAACTCGACTATCTCCTATCGTGATGTTCTATCATCAAGTTTGTGACGGGTTCTATGGCGATGACTCGCCGCGAGACGATCGAAAAATTGAATTCGTTTCGATTTTCTTCTCCGATTAAGAGCATCGGACCTTGATCTTGGCATCGATCCCTCTGACCTAGAAATTCATTTCGAGTTTTCGTCGTGAGAGGGAGTCAGATATCGAGGGGTGTGATCAGCAGAAGAGTCACTCTTCCCACTTTCGAGAACTGTGTCGCTCCGACGACTATATTTTCGTTTTTCTCTCTCATCTGGAGCAGCTTATTTGGAATCGATTGTGTCTCGATTTAGCACTTTACCGAAGCATATTTTCGGCAGCATAGGCCACCGCACCAAGTGGGCAAGCAAACTGGGTAGCTCGCATGCTTCATTCATCCGCCATTCATCGCCATCTGTCCGGTGCCACCCCCAAACGTCCCCGTCCCCTGTCTAGACAGGGCCCGAAAAGTTCAACGACCGCGCTCCCTCAGCCAGCCAGCCAGCCAGCCCGACAGCCATCCAGTCCGCCTGGCTGCTTGTCTGCCGGCCGGCAAGCTTTTCTACCGAGCTAGCATGCCGGTAGCAACGGCAGAGCCCTCTGAGGCTTTAGAGCCTCAACCGTCGCCTCCATAAGAGTTTCTGGGAGCTTCTCGGGACATCTCTGGGAGCATTGAATCGATAGACCCCAGCAACTCTTCTTCGGCAATTCCCGATTTCCGGCAGATTTCTAGCGAGTTCTGAACTCGAGAGTTTCGCATTATTCTGTCACTCGGGGAGCCCGCTTCTCGAGAGGCTCCGGACACCCTGGAAACTTCAACGTCCGAGATCGCCGAAACGCCAGCATCAGCTGCCAGACAACCGTGTACTGGAATTGACACGGTTTCTGTCCGCTGTCCGCTTCTGTGGTAACGGCATCTAGAGTGGCATTGAACCGAGCGCCAGACTGGTCTGGAAAGCGGCCGCGTCTGCAACGATGAGCCACGAAGAAAGCCGGTCACTGAGCTAGACTGAGTGAGTGAGTGATTGAGTGAGTGAGAGCCAGTGAGCCAGTCATTCCGTCCGTTGTTTCGTCTCTGTCCCGATCTGACAATGTCTGTCGGTGAGTCGTCGTAGCTTGAACTTGGGAAAGACTTCCAGCCTGTCAGCATCAGCCAGCTAGACACACAGACGGAACTGGCGGCCAGACAAGCATCAAGGAAATTCGACTGCAGTGTTTTGACTCGAGCCTCCGTAGCCCGCCGGGTCATTGCCCTGAGTACGGCCTTCAGGAGATGAGGGAGCGAGCCGTTCAGAATTCGCCACCGTCGTCTGCCGGCCTGCCCGGCCCGCTACTCAGCCAACCGGTCCGAGTATATTTCTGCTGCAGAGGCTCTTCGGCAATGGCAGACACAAAAGCCTCTCCTGGGTTTCTTTTTCGACTCAGAAAACTGTAGCAAGCTCAACAGATTGCTGTTTCTGCTCCGCGGATTCGCGCGCGAGATACGAGATTGACACATCTTTTGTGACCTCGATATTCGATATTCCTCCGACTCTCATGATTCGTCGGCTCAAACGTTCCACGGAATTCAATCGATTTGCGACAACCCGAAATTCCCAACCTTGATTCGTCGGAAGAAATTTCAGGGCCATACTCAAATCTCAGAGAACGTGCTCGTTTTGGCAATACCTTCGTGCAGTAATGCACGATATCGCGGACAAGGTCGATTCCGTTGACTGAAAACGATCTCCAACAGAGAAGTTAGAAGTCGGAATCATTCTAATAAGTCAGAAATTTCAAATTCAATGAGCAACGGGTTCTCGAGTTCGACGATTCGGGAAGCTCGTTGGAAACTGTTCCAATGTTTGACAATACGTCAACCTTGCCATCGGTAATTCCAGCCGGTAATGAATTTCAAAATCTCAAACGGGGTCGTTGAACTCGAACTTGGATTCTGGCGGACACGACTGTTTATTGTAACGTTATATAGGCTCAACGAGTTTGGCGACGAGCGCCACTGGGAATGATGGCAACCCATTCGCTGATCCAATCGAGGGAGAGAGAAGACAAAAAACGAAAGTAGAAGGTTCGATGGCTGTTTTATTTCCTTGGAACGATCGGGGCCGGCGAGCTCGCTCCTCTGAGTGATCTCTTACCGTTTGTCTCAGGTGTTGCCGTTTCGGCTGAACTTATGCATTGAGCGATGGCAGTCGTCAGCTTTCAGTCTACCCGCCAGCCCTAGAGCCCTGTATCCAGTCGAGCCGGCCGCCCAGCCGCCCGCCCGCTAGCCCGCCAGCCAGCCAGCCAGTCAGTCAGGGTCGATGACCGTCTGGGTCTGGCGGCGCGGCGGTGGCGGTCGTGTTGTGTCTGAACGTCAGAGACCAGACATGTCTGCTGACCCAATGACGACTCAGAACTGTTGCCGTCAGTTCATTCACCACCCGGAACGACTTTCGACGCCACAGTCTAGTCCGGTCGTTGCTTCCACCTGAAAGAGGTTGCGAGCGAGCCTCGAATCAATTGTTTGGAATCCGAATCAATTCACAGTCAGTCAGTGAGTTAGTAAGTCAGTCAGTCAGTCAATCGGTGGGTCCGGCCGTTGGGGAACTTGCCGATATCGAGTGCAGACTGAATCCTTTGCGTACACGATTCTGTTCGGGAAGAAGTCTCCATGAGCATGAGGGCTCTGGAGAACTGCCTCAATTCGAAATTCAATCCGACTATCGGTGAATCTCACGGCGATCTTGTCTCAGCTCGAATTTTGGAGTTCATGCTCCAGTTCCTGCTCTTGTTCGGAGCTCCCCAATCATTGATTTCAGAGGACCGAAGCGAAGTTTCCCCGGGAGTCACACTCTGGATTCTTGGTTGGGCTCCTTCGAGACGTAAGCTAGACCCTAAGCCTTTGCTCAATCGCGCTGCGAATTCTGCGCAATCTGACTGAGAGTCATCCCGAAACCACCCCTTTCAATGAAATCTGTGTTTTCCCAACTTTGAATTCCCGTAAACTCGGACGAAACGATGACACAAAACGAATCGTCCCGAAGCTTCCGTGAAGGAGATTTACTCATCAGCAAGATGTTTCTTCAATCTCGGACACAGTCGGGAGGCGCTGGGATGACCGCGAAAACGACGCAGAGTCATCTGGAAGCACCGTTATTCGAGCAATAGTCGTGCTTGAGGGAACTCCTTCATTTGGAGGATGGTGTTGATGGTGTCCTCGGCCATGGTGTCGGCTTCAAGGAAAACAGAAAAAAAAAGAAAAAAGCCCATAATCCGTTTGCTTCCAGGTTGAAACTCGGATACCGTGTGTGGGAAGAGGGAGCCGTCTGGCAGGAGAACGAGGGAGCTGGGGGGAGACATCGATCGCTAGTCAGACGGTGAACGGCCTTGAACCCGGTCTCGGGAACAGTGGCACGCATTGCGGCCTCTTCCCAACGACGGAAAAGGGAACGCCGGTGCCGCTGCTCGAAGCCGTTATGCGCAGAAAGCGACAGGCTGAGATTAGTAGCGAACGGAAGCAGAATTCGGTCATTGCTCCGCAGCCAGACGCCGTCGAACGGGGTCGTCACGAGGGGACAAGAGGGCCAGACAGACGAAGACAGAGTCAGACAGAACCCCACAGTGCGGTGGTCGGAGATCCGGACCCGCTCCACGCTCTCGTAGTTCGTTGTTCGAGGAGAGACTTGAGTTCGTTGAACCCGTCTGAGAAAGGGAACGCGGAGAGAGCTGGGCGGGCACGCTGCTCAGAGTCTCAGCACCAGACGTTTCGCAGTCTGGAATTTCTTACAACATTGAAAAAGATACGTATGCGGATCTTAACACATCACAATATCATCATATCGACGCGCTCAAAAAACTTCTGTCTGTGTCTCGTGGCGCTTGTGCGTCAATATGTGACGCCGCCTCCTGTTAGCTCGCAATTCAGCTGAAAGATAGAGTTTTGCATTTCTTGCTTCGATGAAAGATGAAACAGCGTTCGCTGCGAACGCGTGCCGAGAGACTTCAAACGATTCCAACATTCGTTGCACTACATTGCCCGTCGACCGCACATCATCATTTCTTGCATGAAAATCCTCTCGAACGAATGATCTCGCCTCGTTCCGTTGAAGGTCTTCCATGACTTTCCGAGAAACTTCTGCTGAAAACGTCACGACGGAGACAGACCCCTTGATCGAAAACCATACAATGAATGCGTAAATCTCTGTCAATTTAGAAGCGATTGATATGAAATGACGGCCCATTGATCGCGAAAACAAATTTGCGATAGAGGTCGATCCCCAACACACTCGAACAGGTAGCCTTTATGTAGGAGGCCGATTACTTCCGCCCTCCTATTTATACGAAAAGAGAGGGTCGCTTCCCAAGGTCGTAAACCTTGACACTCACCGAGTTCATCAACATTCGCTCCGACGAACGAGCCGCGGATCGGGGAAAACATTCACTTCCATTTCCAGGACGTGATATTGCCACATAGCTTTTTCATTAAGAGAAGTAAGTCACCCGGCGTCGGCCTACGGCGATTATGAATTAATTGATTGATTGATCGGTCGTCAAGACTCGTTTTCACGAATTCGGGCTAACGACCGTGTAAATCGTTTCGCAAACACTGTATGTACTTCTCCGAACAAAACGGAGATGTTTGACAACTCGATCGAAGTCTTTTCCAATCTTCATCAAGTTCATCTCCGTAACTTTCCTGGGAAGGTTTTTGATGCTCCGCTAGGGAAAACGCGAGAAGTCTCTTGGTAACTTATTACACAGAGTTTGTCCAAGGTTTCGGTCTCCTCGTTTTGAATACGAATTCAAGCAGCCGTGGTCGTGTTCCCAACCCCTACAAAGCACGCGGTCAGAACTACGCACTCAACAAAGTGACAACCGTCGCGATCGCTAATCCCTTCCACAGATCCGGAGTTTAATTTCAACCCAACTCGACTCGACAAGATCCGTTTGAGTTTTCGGCTTTCTTCCCAAGCAATCTGTTCCTTAACGTGAGAGTTCGTTGTCAGATCTACGGCAGCGTCATTCTGCGTGGCCTGCTGTCATCCGAACGAATGCAAGCATCTAATGAATCAGAACGATCCGGAGTGCGTTTTCGCGACTCCCTGATCCTTGTACTAATGATTGTCATTTCGCTAGACATCTTACCTGAAATAACCATGTGGATTCTATTGTCCCCATTGTGTCCTCTGCCAATGATTTTTGGTTTATGAATCATATCGTGCTCAAAAATCCCAATTACATTTCAGATGGGGTCACGGACGGTGGAGGCGGAGGAGCAGAGAAGGAACTTGCGACGAAGATGCTACAGATACAGAGCAAGAGGTTCTACCTCGACGTCAAACAGAACCGAAGAGGTCGTTTCATCAAGGTCAGTATCGGTTGCTTCCGAACTTACCACTTTTCCAAAAAGCCCTACAGACTATCGATCAGGCCATGAGAGCATCACAAAGCTCTTGTCCGATGATGACTGCTAGAAACAAATTCGATGACGGTCAAGGTCATTCAGTCGACTGTGATAGCGTCTACGGAGCTCATTGAGAACAGAACATTCAGCTATGAAGCCGCCCGTCGCGAAGATGTTTGCGACCAAGACGTTTCGAAGCTCAAAAATCTGTTTGAGTTTTTTCCAACTCTTGGGGATTGATCTCTCGAGGAATCTTGTGAAATACAACTGAAGCAACCAATTTATTGCGCGATTGCACTGATTGTTTCATCTCTCGGGAGATGGTTGGAACCTCCCTAAGACTAGATTCAGAGATCGAGAAAGCCTAACTGGAACCAATATAAGTTGTCTGCTGAAGTGGATTGTCCAGGAAAATTGGTTTCACGTCGATGCTGTCCTCGTGAGAGAAACTGTCGCTGTGTTTTGAGCTTGGCCCATTCGCGAGACTCGATTTCTCTCATGAATATGATTGGCTCGTCAGTTATGATGAAGATCACATTTCAAAAGCATCTCCATGCTCCTCTAAAGAACTTTGCTTTCCTGAATGCAGGTGGCCGAAGTAGGCGTGGCGGGCCGTAAGTCACGCCTTCTGCTGGCCATGTCGACGGCTGCGGAATTCCGCGATCATCTCACCCACTTCTCTGAGCTGTACGCAAAACTCGGTCCCCCACACCCACATAATGCCCCTGAAGACGGCAAACTGAAGAGCGAGGTCATCATAAAAGACAATCGGAGATATTACCTTGATCTCAAGGAGAACTCTCGCGGTCGTTTTCTTCGAGTGTCGCAGACAATCGGTTAGTTGTTGGCTGCGTTCATCGGTGTTAATATAAGTCGGAGTCAAGTTTTCTTAATCTGCATCCTATCTTTGGCCTCTTCCAAACATCACACGATCATCGCCAACAAAACTCAGGTGACTTCTCGAAGATATTCAGAGAGCTTCATCTCTTTTTCACAGCAACAATCGCCATGAGAACTGGCCCACGAACTCAGATTGCGATACCAGCGCAAGGTTTGATCGAGTTCCGTGACTGTCTGACCGACCTCTTGATCGAATACGGCACAGACGACGGCGGATTCAGAGGTGAACTTCCCGAAGGTCGCCACATGCGGATCGAGGACAAAATTTTCTACTTCGATATCGGCCAAAACAGCCGCGGAATCTACATGAGGGTTTCCGAGGTTAGTCGTAATCCACGTCAAGTTTTTTGCTCCTGTACATAGCTTCCGCTCCCCGACCAGGGATCCCTACGCCGGACACTGAGGTTAGAACTTTTCTAAGGACAGATTCTCGTCCTGACAGGTGAAAAACAACTTCAGAGCGGCGATCACGCTTCCCGAAAAGTCGTGGCCGAAATTCCGCGACATGTTCGGCGAATTCGTGACGAAAATGGACGCGGCAAGGGGACTTTCTTCGGGTTCGACCGAGACTCCGAATGTTGAAAATTCTGAAGCTACTGCCCAAACCCTCGGTCCAGTCGGTGAGGGGATTCTGATGGGAGCTGAAGCTCTTGCATTGGGAGCAGTTGGAGGTCTGGGGGCCAGCGGTTTTCCCTCTGCCAAAACCGGCCACGGATCATCATCTGCACCGAACGAGTAGACTTTTTAATCAATTTGTACATTTGTTTTCAATCCCACACATCACTTGAGGACAAACCGAGCAAGCAAGAAACCGAGGAGAAGACAATTGAACAGAAATGGTTCAGCCGGAAGCAGAAGAGAGAAGGAAACGAAGAACGAGACGGAGATCCAAAGTCTCAATGCAGATAGATTTAGATTTACCAACAACTAAGGTTCGGAGGCCAGAAAGCGAAATGCGCACGCGTTGATGGTTTCCGTTCAAAGGTCAAGTTCCATTGTGGTGACTGGTAACGGCTATTGGTAAGACGCTAGGCTTCATATTTGAAAGTACGCGACAAGGGGTTTGAACGTAGGCCAAATACCGACAACCGCTCCTCATCACACCGTCAATCACGACCTCCAACTCCACGAGAAACTCTTTCGATGTTTATTCGATCTGGGATATTGCAAGGCGGACAAGGAGTTGACGGTTCTGATAGCCTACCAGGGGAGAGCTGGAGGGACTAGAAGGTGCTGCAGGGATGCACGACAAACCCACATACAATCGATCGAACGTAGGAATGGAGAGCAAAGCCGTCGAGAAAGCGGGTCGAGTGCGCGATCTCTTGATGGTCGCATTCGAGTTCAGATCGAAACGGTTGAGTTGAATTCTGTAGGTTCGGCTTCGGTCCGAACCGATCTGGGAAAGCTGGGTTTGGTTGAATCGGGTTCTTTGCGATTGGTTCGAGTCAGGTCGACAAGTGGAAGACTGACGAGGAATCCAGAATGCCACACGAAGACAACTACTGCCCTACTCCTTCGTAACGGGGGACTTTCTGTATACACGCGTACACACAACTTGTATCTGTCTATTTTGCAGTCTTTAGAGTTTCTGAATCCATTATGATGATGATGATGGTAATGATGATTACAATGTCGATGATGATTATAATAATGAACATGAGGATGCTGATGGAAGCTACCTTCAAGAGCGTTAGCAATCCTGAACGAGAAACAGAATAACCTGCCCATACGCAGCATCGATTCAACAGTGTCTGTGTACGAAGGGAAAGGAAAATCGAGAAGCTACACATTAGATGCTCACGGATCTCAAATCTTCCAATTTCGTTCGAATTCACTGGAAACGAGCGGAGTGGAGGAGAAGTGAAACAACGCGATACTCTTTACGGTCAAGCAAGAGCCACATCCAGCGAAAACCTCATCGCGTTGAGATCACAGAGGAGATATTCCACTTCCGTGCGTCTCAATCTGAGTTCTTCCTCTTCATTATCGACTACGGATTTTTTGATTATTGATGAATGATTCTAGCGATATACAACTAATCAAACGATATATGAATCGTGCATGACCCCAAGTGGCCTTTCGTTACAGCGGCGATGGTGAAAAACGATTGATTTGGTGCATGAGCTTCGATCGCCGTTCCTGGTGCTAATCCCTTCACCCACATTTCTTCATCGATTCCCTCGGTCGCTCTGCTAATCCGCTCCTCATTTTAACCCATCTTAAGATCCGCTTTCGAACTCAGTGCTGAAACTGTCCAACTTGACGCATGTGCGTGTCTTTCACATGAAACCACATCTCCACCATTTCTGGGGCTCCCGATTCTATCTTTTTTCAATGATTTTCGCTAATTCGCTCGCTCGCTCGCTCCGATTCCCCGGATAGACTTATTCGCGATAGTGCAGAGTGGGTTCTAGAGGCGTCTCACTGTCAAACGACTACATGAAAAACCCACCGTAAAAGCAAATACTTTACCGCTGAAAGAAGGTGCTGATTAACGAAGATTTTCCGAAGTAGAACAACTTCATTTGTGATATGGCGCTGCTAATAGTTGGAGTCACCACTTCATAGATTCATCAGAGCTTTCAGTTTCAGAGGTACTCCGTTTTGTCAGTCTTCTCTCGAGCACAATCCGACAACGTTTCGGAGCGGTTGCACGCGACCCTACTCCAAGGAATCAAAAGAAGGAGGCTTCGACGTTGTTGGATTCGAGCTGGAGGCAAGAATGTCGGAAACTTCAAAATCTTTCCATTCTCTCGTCCTCGACCTGGTAGGGGCTTTTTCCAATCGAGCATCTTCAAACTCTGGAAACAAACCGACACAGAGGAAACAACCAGTTGATCTTGAAGTTACAAACAAAACAATGCATAACGATCTGTGAAAGCGCGAAGCGACACGTGTCGGCCGACGAACGGTTCTAGTGGAAATCAGACGGAAAAATTGAGACTCGTAAAAACCGACCGGAAATCAGATTGAAAGCTGAAGACAGTTCTGCGGCCGTCGCGTGAGAATTAGTTAGGTTTTTAGTTTTATACAAGTTATGTCGACCTTGAGCTCGAATCAACAAAGTGTTCATCGGGTAGACGATCCAGTGATGAGAAGGTTGAAGAATAAGTAAAGTTAGATGAGGAGAGAAAAAATCGGGAATCGGGAACTCTGATTTAGAAAAAGAGTGTTCCCCCTCACTGAGGCTGAGAAGAATAACTTACCTGATGAGATGGAAATGCATTGTGGCTAGATTTGCGACGATTGAAACCGAAAGTGGAACGTATATTAGCTATTCTTCAATTTGAATGAAAACTTTTCGCAACGTATTGTGTCAGGCCTCAGGAAAGGACAAGCCGGGATCCGTCAGCAATGTGTAGGTAGCTATGATGGGATCGACCGTATTTCAAGTGGAGCTGTATTGTGTACTCAATTATCCTCTCGTTAGCTGTTCTTTCGGATGAAGATGGTGGAGACGAAAGAAATCAAACAAATTCAATTGTTACTCCTGTACAGCGAGATATGAAATAAAGCGACAAATCGTATGGCCAAAAAATCCAAATCAGTGTTTTCTCCATCTTCACGTCTTCGGGAGCTCTTCCTTCATCTTTCTCACAACTAGTTTCTGTTGACTGTAAGTTGATTCGGCTTGGATGATTGTGATGTATTTCGGAGAGCATTCAATTTCTTCACCGAAAGATTTTCGCTTGCTGCCAAAAATTCGGAAATGAAAAGTGCTTCTCATGAGAATAGAGGCCAGCGTGGCGAAATCATGGCAAGCTTGTCGCACCGAGCCGTGGATTCTATTCCCGATGACGGCAAACACTCTCAGAATGATTCAAATATACTCCTCTAGATAACCAACCTACATCCAAAGGCGGACGCGGTCGAAGTCCGTTCAATCATGAGCCTACCTCCGGAGGGAATGTACCTGTTGTCCACCTACCTCTGGAGGTGAATAAACTTGGTATTTAGCAGTGTTCTTTGTCAACGGAGTCCTAACACTCCCAGAGCATGTGAGGGAACGTAGATGCCCGACAGAAAAGCGGATGTGTGCTCACATTGTTGCCACGCGAGTTACCGTGTATGATAAAAAGCTGCCGACAGAGCGGCCCAAGAGTGCACGTGGATTTTTCCCGGGTGCCGCAAATCTGGCCCGCGGGCCGCAGAATATTGCCCACCCCTGGTGCAAATCTACTGATGGCGTAGGAGCTCTAGCCAGTGTCTCGTCGTCAGCACTTTCATGTTGCGTACATCTGAATCTGATGATGCGTTCCCCATCCATCGTGGTCGTGAATCCTCGGATTTCATTGGCAACAATTGCCTCGTGAAGAGCTTGCAATTCCATCACATTCTGGTGCTTGGCAGCCAATTGTCGCCAGCCGTCGTCGGGCGGTACCAGAGCTGTACTGTGGTACTCCAGCAGTACGATCTCTGTCGCTGCCTCAATCGGGAGTCTGAAAGGGGAGCATAAGGAGTATGGCAGATCGTGTCGGGCCGACCAATTGTGAATGGATTTCTATCCTTTCAGATACGCCTGAAGATTATTTTTCACGTTCTGCCATAATGGCATCCATGGGTTACACTGTTGGGCTGTCCTGGAGTGCCCACAACCAGTTCCGTCTCGCTGTCCGCTATCTGAGACTGTACCCGTTTGCTTCCGGAAGATGGTTGTGTCGACCATTTATGTAGAGCATCTCTCAATCATTCCGGATCTTACCCTTGACCGGACACTTGACGTCCCTGCTGCAACGTTGATTTGACTCGTAATCAGGGCAAGTGGTCGCTAACCCGTCGGTCATGGTCTACATTTCGGACTTCGTCAAGTCAAACACCCTGCACCTATTTGATCGAAGCTGAATAATTACGTTGACAGCTCCTTGCATTATTCTTCCAAGGCGAACACATTGAAAAGGCTTGACCATCCCATCAAATCCAGTCCGATATTCTGTGATTTTGATCTGAACGATTTGGAAGCCTTGGAGGACCTTGTGGACGATTCTCGAGTGTCTAGCATAGTACTTATTTAATGTTTCTCCTAGAGAACATTTTCGGAAGTTGGGCTCACTGATCGCGGATTGACACGGTTTTTTCTATTCTTCCTTAATACAATCTTGGCTGCGAATCTGTCACAATCCGTGATCAGTCAGCGCAACTTCCGAATTTTTTTTCTCCACAAACCATTCAGTGACGAGTTATCTTTTGCTCCTGGTGCCGGAAACTTTGATGATTCCCGGAATGCCGACTGCTGTTCTGAGAACTAACGCTTCAGATCGTAACCTTCACAGAATGCATTTCATCGCTTGCAGAACCATGCCAGGGTGAACAACAGTAGCTGCCGTTGGCGCTATGGCTACCTCCAGGAAGACGAAGGAGAAGAGGCAGCTCCAAGCTCCAGACGTGGACTCTTCACCGAAAACGACGAAATCTTCCTCGATTCCGGAGCCTGACCTTTCAAGCCGTAACGTTTGAAGGTGAGGCACGGTTCGCTAAAGTCGCCTGTCAGAATCCCCAGAACAGAAAAACCAGATATCCTCCTGAGATAGACATGCAACCCGTTTGAACCAATCATACTGCATTTATTACCAATTCTTTGGTGCAGGTATGAGGCTGTATGTAAGAAGGCTGTATGTGACAGATTTGATGATGAAACCAGTGCATCAACTTCCTCGTGTTTTCTGGATCTAGCGGGGCCCTTCCACCAGACCCTGCGAGACAAGTGGAGGTAGGTGAATGGAGGCGAGACGGTCTCAACGGGCTCCCTGTAGAGCTCGAATCTATCGCTTTCGTCTTTGCCACGTTCAGTCTGAGTCCGTTTCTCGCAAAGTACTCCTCGGGTGTTCGTCGGGCTTTTCGCAGGTATTCTCGAGATCTTGAGTATAGCCTTGAATCGTCGGCGTAGGGGAGCGTGTATACGATGTCGTGGGAGGATCGTATTGTCTCCGGGAGTCACTTGAAAAGAAAGCGAAACGGATTGGGGACAGATTACCTCGTTGGGCTAGGCAAGATATTTGCTGGATGTACTGGAGGGGTTCGTATTCGTAATCGTCAAAAAAACTCGAATATATGGATATTCGTATTCGACCATACGAATACGGGCTTGAGGATACGGGGGCGAATACGAATAAAAAGACGAATACGCTCGTATTCGTATCCGTATTTGCGTCTGTATTCGTTTCCGTATTCACGAATGTTGGACATTGAGTTAGGCGCGCTCGCACGTCGCCGCGATTGCCGACGCCGATGGGTATTTTTGCTTTGCCAAAAATTACGCCGGCATTATTTTCTCTGTACTCGCCATCAGTAGTGTACCCATGGCCCCCTCGCCCCCCCCCCAAAAATTTTCAGCTGGCCTATAGGACTCTATGGCAATGATGAGGATGATCAGCTCTTCCCCCCCCCCAGAAAAAATCCTGGTTACGCCTCTGCTCGCCATTCCTATGTTTTCGTCGAGAGATAACTAGCCACCCGCCTAAGAGAGAAGAACCAGAAACACTTCGGCCACAATGTTCGGAATTATTTCGGAATACGCCCGCCGACTTAAACTACAAAGCGCCAACACGCCATCGCTGTAGCTAGGATGTGTTTTCTGCACGCGTGCTTCCAGAAAACTACTTGCGCATGCCGCTCGCTACGCTCGCGGTTTCAATGATTCCGCCTGCGCCAGGCAGTGCTGTGAATTGGGCCGGCATTATTCTCGCCGCAGTCACCATTTGCGTGTTGACATCCAAGTGCGAAAGCGGATTTTCCGAACCTAGGAGTTCGGAGATTGATTCCCGAACCCCGAACTTAGGGAATGAATGTCTGTGCACGATCGGCACGCTCGCTGAGCCTCACGTTAGCGTGCAGGCATGTGAGCATCGCTTTGGTAGACGGGCTTCGGATCAAGAGCGTTAGGAATGAAGAGCAAAGTGTTGGCAGTTCGTCAAAGACGATTGAAATTCGGCCGGTTGATTCCCGACGGCGCCAGCTGCGGACGCTAGGGTCAAGCGATTTCATGCTCCGCAAATATCGCCCATAGAACGCCCATACTGTCCGCCAAAATTTCGAATCCACGAAAGCATGTGATCGGATGGTCGGAGGCAGACGCCGCCCGCAGCATAGATCATCAGTGACATCAGCTACCTCTGGGAGCGATTTTGGGGACGAGGCTCAACTCTTTCCGCCCGTTATTTTTCCCATCGAGTTGATACCGTTCCTCCTTTCCTCACCAGGAACGGCGTTCTTCCTTTCCGCACGTGCCAAAAAGTTCATACCTACCCTCTCTCACTCCGCTCCTTTTGTTTACATTTGAAACCCGCGCTGAGAGCAGTTGAGAGAAACCCGCGTTTTTTCCTGGAGCATTGTTGTTCCGAAACATCTCGAATCTCGCTCAACTATCAGCTGTAATCATCAGAGAGAGCTGAAGAATTGATCACAACGCCCAGTATTTATAAACGCTCGTGACGTCTGTGACGACATGGTGTGAGTTCTCAAGACATCCACACAAAGCAAAAATAAGTCGAACCAAGTTACCGTTCACCGTATTCTCAAGATCAACAGCTGGCGCAAGTTGGAGTTTGATTGGGAATCACTTATCTTATCCTAAGAGATTTTACCATGCGCAATGGATTTTGATTTCAATTTGTCAATTTCAGAGGAGCGACCGTTGGACCGTTTGTTCCTGCTGGCTCACGGAACTCCCATCACGTAAGTCAGTTGGAATGTAAAATGGTTCACACTGCTGTAGCCAATGCCGCACGCAGAATGTAGCGGTTCGCAACTAACCTCAAAGATTCCTAACTTCTTCGCTAACGCCTACATATCAGACCCATATCGAGTTCTGCTTCCTTGTCAACGTCCCTTGACCGTAGTCTCTGTTCTGTTCAGGTCAGTACAAAAATGCAGTCGACGAAGAAATCATCGACATCCGTCGCGGAAGAAGAACGGCGCCGGTCACAGAAGGAAACTCATCGTTTGAGCCCTCACACATCGGGAGAGCTTTCGTCGCGCAGTCCGCATCGAACGGGTCAAGGTATAGCGTATATATATATTTGAAATAATTCTCGGAGTGTGAGATGCGGTCGAGAAGCCCATCTCCTCGTTGCGCACGGTGTTTTCATTTTTGTCATCGTGCTTTATGAAAGTTGGAACCCGGGTGATTGGGTAGCTGAATTCGCCAGCCAAAAGTCCTGCTCCCGGAGTGAGCACATCAGGTGGATTCCACACCAGCCTTTACCATCATGGTGGATGTTATACTCCATGATTGTGCAAACGCTCCTTTCCCTAATCTCAAGAGCTATACTCACCAAATTCATCTCCTCTCGACGAACTCGAGTGGAAATTCATCAACTCAGTCGCTCGCTCCAAGCAGAGTTCTGTTATTTTCGTAAGGAATACCATTCTCAGGTTCCCTATCTCGGCCTTCTTTGGACCGGAGTATGTTCCAAGAACAGCTCGAGCGATTTCACGGGGAAATCGGCCACATGTCTGAAAAAGTTTCGCGAGTTCAGAAAGAGGTAGAGGAAGCCTCGGTCAACCTTCGGATGCTGAGAGAATTGCTCGCTCGACTGGAATCCATCGGAGGGAAGGATTTCGAAAGAGCGGAATTGCAATGCAGGCTCATCAGGACCCAGCTGGATGGTTTAGAGCACACTGCGAAAACTATGGTGTGTATTTACCCAACCATTCGAATTATTTGCTCTTATAAGGAATTGAGTTGCATCGATGTAAGTAAATATCCTCTCTATTCCTCAGCCGCATTACTACCCCTCGTACCCCATGTTCAACGATCTGATTTCCACGTTGAACAAACTATTGTCCGGCCACGAATACGTGACGCAAGTGTCCAAAGAAAAGAATGATATGCTGCGAGAAAATGACAAGCTTCGGAACGAAGTTCAACTCCTTCGGGAAGAGTTGGACAAACTCAAAAGGTTTCGATTCCAACTAAAACTCGCGAACGACATCGAAGCTGGCATACCTAAGTGAACTCTTTGCGGCCGACAGCATTAAAACTCGGGAATATTCACAGGAAACACGTGAAAGACAAAAAGACGATCAACGAGCTCGAGAAGTTGTCGTCCTCGAGGCTGCAGGACTCCTCTCTGAAAATGTTCTCTCCACAACATAATTCGAGTTCAACACAACGGGAAGATGATCTCAAACTAATCGAAATGCTGAGAGAAGTGAAAGCCGCGCTCCAAGACGGACAAGAGCTCCGAGGAAACCGAGACTATAGCGACGTTGTCGGTCGTCTCAAAGAGGTTTGTTGCAGGATGCTCGCGGAATTGTATTCTTCGATTCTGATCGGTGTCCATCGTATTGCATTCCAATTTTTCCGCATGGATTGCGACTACTTTTTTTGCGAAGTTTGTCTTCTCATATCTCGCTCTTAGGGAATCATTCATTCAATAACTGCTGTGCTCTTGATAATCTCAAATGGAACTTCGACACTTCTAGGCCATGAAACCCGACGGGACGGAATCTGCAAAACCTCACGAAGCTGTCGCTTCTATGGACAGTTACTTCCGGATATTGGAGAAGAACATTTCACTCATCAATCACGAACTCGACGTGCAAAACAATAATTGAATCTACCTCATAAAGATGTAATTATCCTTCCTCGTTCCGAATAAAAATCGGAGCTTGCCATCAGCGTTGCGTGTCTCCGATTACGGTTCTGAACTTACTGTTTCGAATTGACGAGATAGACGACCATTCTTCAATCACATCCGCCGTGAAACCTTATGGTTTCCTCTCCCTTACTTTTGTCATTGAACATTTTCTCTTCTCTTCAATTCGATGAAATAAATGAGCCATAGTTGAACAATACATACAGTGGTGGCCAAAATTTTTAGAACGGTCCCCATCGACTTCTACGGACTGGTCACGTTTCGGTAAGCAGCAAGGTCCGTATCATCAATTGTGCATCGCGATTTCAGACCTCAATACATGTACTGTTAACATGTTCTGTATGAATGAAGGAAAGCTCATCTCAAACAAGGTGCATGCCGCAAAATACTGCCGAAAACTCGTTTCGCTCAAAGCTCACTCCGGAGCCCCAGCTGCCCCAAGACGTGTGGAGAGTGAAGACTCAATTGACTCACCACATAGATATCATTGATGCAACCATCCCATTTTGATTTCCCGTATGGTTTCCGGCAAAAATAAGTACATACCATTCTCTAAATTTTGGGTAAAAGTCATAAAGGTCAAGCTGTAAGTCGGGAGTTTTTATTCAACCACACTCCGCGCCTTCAGGGACTCTCTGTGGTCAACATGAACGGCTTGTGGACTCCAAGAGAATTAATTCGATCGGAGCTTGTGACTTCTAACCATTCCAAGAAGTGAGATTCCGAGAATTCGCACGCTATAGCACGCTTTCCGCGTAAATTGCTTTTTTTTTCTCTTAACATTTCGATCAGTTTGTTCGTAGGCACCATATCAAAGAACACGATGGTCCGGGAGGCTCCAACGATTCGTAGTTCGTCACCGGGAGCCATCTTCCAGCACTCTGGATGGAGATTTTTCGATGTCGCTGTTCATCGGGAGCTCCATGAGAGTTCGATTTCGAGCAACAGAAGTTCTTTCAGGGCACTATGATTGTCAATATTCGTCGAATGAACATTCACTAACATCGAAAAAGTCGCCATTCTTGGATATGTAGTGGCTACCACAGAGTCCTACTGAGCCCCAAGGGATAACTCGTTTCTCTTCTCAGTTTCACGGTAGTAACACGACAGGGTCCTACGAGGCTCCAGAAGGTTGCTGGCATCTCAACCTGCGAACTGCGAGTTGTGAGGAAACTCCTATCTCTACTGGGGGAATCAAGATCGGATGATTTTAGAGGCTCTCAACCGATTTTTCGAAAAAAAAAGCATTTGTTCCCGTTATTTCCGAGCTGAAACCAAGCCGCATGCAGAGTTTCAGCCAAATGCGAGATGCCCAAGTGGAGAGATTTTCTTGTAAGTAGTGTCTCTTGAGTCTGAGTAGAATTTAGGATGCACCCAGATAGATATCATATCACGACTTGTGAAAAATTTGAAAACCGATCTACCAGTAGACTTGCACAGAAAATCCAATAAAACTGCTAAGCAAGCGAATATGTATACACTGTTATCAATTCAAAACTAGACACTAGAGAATGGCGGATCGATAAACGTTGTACAGTGTCCCTGCTATCAATTGAAGAAACGGAAGCGAAATTCTGTTACGCTCGAGATCCATCGATTGAAGAACCAAGAATATACTCAACGAACAGCTTCATGAAGTTAGACTCAACGCCTATGAGTCACATTCGGAGGCGTCGAAGGGATTACATAGATAGATTTCACCGAAGGCTATCTCAGACCCGAGGAGTATCTAGGTGTACAAGATACAAAACACCAAGATACCACGTCGCATGGCGACCATTAATCATTTATTTACACTTTCTGAGACCAGAGGCTTATCCCTCCCCTTTTGTTTGACTATTCGGATTTTGACCATGAGTTTGGCATTTTCGAGATTCGAGTCGCGCTCAGAGCAGATAACTCTTAACCTGTAAAGCAAAGATCCTGGGTGAATGAGGAATTTCCGGTGATTACTCTGGCGATTTCAACGAATGACAGAATGTTTGTAGACGAACTCATTTTTCTTAACTCACACTTCTGAGTTGGAGCTCTGTGAACGCCACCAGTACACCGATATTCGCGATACCGATGTACTGAATCCACAGCAAGAAGTCCCACATGTGATCGGTGAAAACAAAGAACAAGAAGAAATGCATCAACGAGTGGGCGTTCGACACTCTCCAGAACCACATGATAATCCACATTAGCGAGGACCTCAGCACTTCAGACTGGTCATGAGGATTTATGTGCGGTGAGTGAACTTCAAGCAGTTCATGATATTCACTGATGTAGTGGTCCCAGAAGACGCAGCTTATGGCCAGCTGAAGCCCAAAGCAGCCGACAACGGTCGCGATGCGCTTTGGCGAGTATGGCATATAATTTGACGCTTTACTTTTTTCATGATGCGACATTGGCAGATACAATTTACACGTCGGAAGTTTCCGCCTCAAGTAGAAGAAGCAACCTGAAGATGAAAACGTTCTGTCGTTAAGATTACATCCGAGGCATGAGCAATTTCCGGTGAAAAAGGCTCTCGAGACGAGTCTCATCGCGAAATCATCACTCGATTGCCCGCACTGGAAAATCCCATTTCTATACTTCCCTGATGAAATCGAACTCACCAAGCAGGAATACACTGAAGCCACAGGCATCAGCTATTCCATCAACAACGTAACCTGAAGTATTCCTTAGTGATACAAACTGGACCATGTGACGTCTCTCTCGTGCTATCAAACCGTCCAAAGCATCAAACCAGGTCCTCAGGCAAAACATGAAAACAGCCAGTCGATGCATAGATAACGAATCGTGCTGTGAAAAACGAAAACTTCAATTACTTCCCGATTTCTCTGCTCTCTTTTCTTGTGAGATTATTGAATGCGCGCGAGTCGTGGATCAGCAACGAGGACGCATGGAACGACGGAAATGGAGAACATGGTTTTTCGGAGAACATCATTTCGTGCCGTCGAAAGCCGAGGCATTTCCTCTGGAAGATTAAGAATGACGACAGATTCTCGAGGAACCAAAGACCGAGCGTGGAAAAACATGATCCGCTGATTGCAGTTGCTCAACGTAGGGATTGTGAGAAATCTCAAGTTTGAGTTTCGTGCCCTTTTCTCTCGAGGAGTCCCGGGCCGAACGTGATAATTTCGAGCAGCTCAAGAGAAAGGTCACTCCAGCAATCAAGATTTCTGTGTTCCCTAGACATTGAGAGGCTGAGAGACGGAATTCCAGATCCAGTGAATCTGAGAGGAACGTCGTCCGTTCTGAGATACGAGGGGAATGAGAGTGTCGATATTTGTACTGACCACTCTCACTGTTGTGGCCCCGAAATCTCTGACCCCATTAACACTCACCATTACGAATCTCGCAGCGGCGCATGCCGACAGGAAGCCCGCGAACGAGACCATATTTGGCGTTATGAATGAGAATACCTCGGAGAAATTTGTAACCCTATTGAATATATTCGCCAGAGGTATGTGTATGTAGTTGTTGACTTGGTCCAGCATCATCATTTTTATCGATAGACCTAGAATCAGAAGATTTCACCCAATTAATGTAAAAATAGACTCCTATCCATATTCAACGTTTATCCACATGGTCATCGCCATTTTGTCTCGAGCTAATTCTATCAGAAATCGATCGCGGGTGCATTCATCGCAGTGATCGTCTGAGAACTTCGGAGCCATCACAGCGAGCTGAGTCATGCATGCATCGACGACCGAAGGACTAACCCAGTTAGAAATGGGAAGATTCATCCAAGAGAGAAATCATTGCTCAATGAAAGACATTACCTGTGAAAGGCGAGAACAATTTCGGAGGTTCAGGCTGGGGTTTGACTCCTGCTGACGACGATGGGGTTTCCGCCTCTGACGGGGGCGGCAAACTCTGTACTCGATAGTATAGGGCGACGTCCATCCATAGTAAATAAAGCAAGAGCCCCAGCGTGACCATGAAGGTCGTGCGATGCTCAGAAACCTTCATGCTTCGCCCGCGTGTTTCACTTGGCATCAAGCTGCTTATGGCACGCTCCCCTGGAATCAGATTTCGCAATTAGTGTTCAGCTTTCTCAAACGAATGAGATTCGCTCTATCAGATCAGGCTCGGGCTGACAGGAGCTGCAAGCCTTTCAATTGACCTCAAGTTTAGTTCGCGGGATGGGGCGGCGGGACGAAGGCAAAGCGAGTATGTGTCATCAAGACTTCGACACTTTCAAGGTCAAACGCACGATTCCGAGTCCCATTTTCTTCCGAATAGATCGATTGTTCCTCGATTTAATGGCGAGTCGACACGATTGCAAAGAACAGATTCTCTTCAGAAATCGGTTCGGAGAAGTAGTCTTCCGGACAATCGATGTTATTTTCAGCCAGCTCTTTTCTTTATTCTCGACGGCTCAAGCACCTAGAGCGTGTAGGGTTGCACTTGAGCGAACGAAACGCAGACCTGGCGTGTTTTCTTGTCCGCGCTCTCCGCAATTGCGTGCATAGCTCTGACATAGAATCCGCGTTCAACTCGAAACCATTACTCAGTCCGCCGTTCTAATTGATTGACGTAGAGTGATATCTAGTATTGACAGACAGCACTACAATCTTTGAGATGAATGTCAACGTTACGGCCGCCGATGTTGCTTCCGATGAGCCGTCGCTGTAACTTTAAACAAATTCCGCGTGCAGCTCGACCGGTTCTCTGATCTTCTATTCGCCGCTCCGCTTGAATGTCTAACACGCTGCATTAGATGGCTGCCTGGTTGTCGGAGTTCGTGAGTGGATTGCAGTGCGTGGATTAACTCAGCTGGTCCATCCGCCTCTCGAAAACGAGGTTTCCCAATCGAATGGAGTTTATTATGAAAAATCTCATCCTTCCTAGCCTCTCCCCTAGTTCCGCGGCGCAAGGTTCGGTACCCTGAGTTTTCATCGGAACCCTGGCCGGGTGGCCCCAATGTTGTGCGGCCTCTATGTTAGCGTGTCTTGATCTGGAAACATTCTTTCGAGGTTTCTCTCGTATTCTCCTTTGATTTTGATGATGGCCGTTAGGGAGTCGGAAACTTTGCTTGAGTGGTGGCAGGATGTTGGAGAAGTTATCTGATTTAAGCGTTCTTTAGATGTTTTGCATGGATCTGTTCTTATTTCGGTATTTGTTGCAACGCAATATTTTGTGTTCGGAAAATCGTCAGAGCCCTCTGTGCAGTGAACACATGTTGAACTAAGTTTCTTTCTCATTTTGTCTAGATAAGCCTGAAAGTTTCCATGTCCTTTCAACCTGTGTGGTGAAGTAGTTCAGCTATCCATGTTTCCCTATGTGCCATGTGTGGATGTTTTTCATAATCCTTCATGCCCTCTTTGACCGATTTTCGTTCTCCCATCTGTGTTGCCATTTGCTCAGAACTGACGTTTCAAAGTCCAGTGGTGTCTGTGCGGTAGAGGAAGAATTGATGTTGGTCGTGTTGCTCGCGCCTCTGCTGCATCCTCTGCTTTCTCTTAATACATGGTTGCCGCTGAAAGTGCGCCATCTTTTGCGGATGCAATGCCATCCCCTAGCCTCGAGGAACGCATGACCAACTTATCAGTTCATGTTATTATTACTTCTCGAATGATCGGCGTCCGATTCACCCGCGACCACAGTCTCTTCATGGAGATGATGACAATCGCTTTCAATTAACCTGAGACAGCTGTTCGCCAAACTTAGACACTAGATGCTGCGCTCTGCGATCCGCTATCTACGGCGCGGATCGTAGCACTGCAGCAGTCACCGGTCCGGTTCAATCACGAGCAGCTCCGGCTGCATAAGAGACATTCATGTAATGACGTAGCCCAATAAAGTTTACAGCAGAAGGGAAAGGTCGATCGTGTCCATTGAATGGAATTCAGTTTGATTTCGGAGTTTTCCAAGTTCAGGAGAGACATTTCCAGATTGATGGAGGATAATTCAGCTCGCACAGATGAACAAATGATCAAATATGAGCATGCTCATGCCGGGTCGTTCCAGAACCCGTCTACTTGAAAACGAGCCGCCTCCGAAAGTTTCGCGAGGTCGAACTTTTTTTTATTTATGATACACTCAGCAAAATCGGGTCGATTCCCATGTTTTTCGAGATTTCTGCTGTTGGATAAGGGTCTGACTCAAGTATAATCGATGGCGAGAAATTCCGGAAACGACTCATCCGAATATTTATGATGCCGACAAAAACTCCTCATCATCTCCGTCCGCAACAGAGAGCTTTCTACGGCGCAGTTCCTTCGATTGAAGGGCGCCAGACAGAAGAGCATTGATGCTGATATAAAAACGACACGATCAAAGCCGTCAGAAAGATCAGATTTTTGTGGGTACAATCTGACTTCGGAGAGATGAGTCGTCCCATTGTGATTGGATAAAATCGGAGGACCTCCTCTGTGATAGCTCTAGCAACCACGAATAGATGGAAGCGATAGGTCACGCAAAATTCTGCTTCGAGTTGCAGGACTGGAATGCCTCCGTCACGCTCCTCGTGCCCCGCTGCGAAACAAAGATTTGACCTCGTGGAACTTGTATTTGCAAGTGACCGGCATCAACTGAGCGGAGACACATTCCGAATTTAGTTTATGCAGTTTGAGACCGTGACCTCACGCACGCCAACTTCTCCGCCGCAGTGGTTCGAACCGTGGCGGATATCGGTGAATTTTGTCTGTCTGACTGTCGGGAAACCGAACGGGACTCTCGGACTGCACGAATTGACGGTTTCCAACTTGACCTAACAAGTGATACGAACTACACCCAACCGTATCGATGGTCCGATTTCGGAAAGAATGATTTCGATCGCTTTGCCTGTCGCCTGTTTTCCATACATCGAGTATCGTACTTCATACATATTCCAGACAAGTTGGACGGGCGGCCGCTCTTTGTTCGCGTTAACGTATGCGCCATATCGAAGCTATATTGAAACATGTCACACCATTGATTGCACGCTTTCATGAGCGAAACGAGAATCAAGGTTATTCAGGCGTCATGGCGTGGTTTGGGATCATTGAGTCTGAACAGGAGGATCATAGATCAAATCGCCCACAACTCAATATCGCGATGGTCTCAAAAAATTGGAGTTGGTCGACCTACTCATAAATCCGCAGTCTGGCCGCTTCGTCCCACTTCAGTAAAAATATTCATCGTTCCGCCACTATCCCTTCGCCTCACCTGGATACATTGTTCTTTTCGGGATCATGGGCGAAGGTAATCTGTGGTTGGCCCCGGTGCAGAGCCACGAGCAAGGTTGCGAAAAGCAAAACTTGGATTTTCTTCCATTGAATTTCGCCTCAAATGTCAGCCATCTGCCGAGTGCGTTGGAGATTGAAACAGAATGTTTTCTTTCGTTCCCCTCACGCTGAGTGAGACCGGCACGCTGACATTTCAATAATATCAGTACTGAGAATGTGGAACATCCATTAAAGGGAACTAGCCGTGAGATTGCCTCGACGGTCTGTGCAGAGGAGGAATTACCAATGGTCACGTAGGAAGAAATTCATCCGGATCAGTTCCATGAGATCGAAGAGCAAGCACTCCCGTGACTTCGATCTGCAACGAGCTCTGAGCAATCACAAGCCTCGAATAATTTCTTGCGAAATCGCAACCAACGCCGGGTTGCGAACAGAGCACGAGTCGTGAAACTACAAAGGGAAATTCACGCTGACGACTTCGAGCGAGGTTACAGCAACTTTCGGTACCGATCCTCAAAGCTCAAAGATGAAGGACGAGCTGATCATCAGACACGAAGCCCAGACAGAGATCGAGCCGCAAATCAAAGGAATTATTCAGAATTCTCACAAACTCCAGAACACTGGACACCGCTGATTTGAGGATGATTCGATTTGCGACCATGAGAATGAAGAGAGTATCCGCGTCAACCTACGGGAAACTTTTGAAGCTGTAATGTTTGGTTTTCCAGGACCTCCACAACTCAAAATCGAAACTTTCTTAGTGCGTGCACGGCCGGGGAAGAGTTACCGGCCGATTTTGTTCATCGAGCTGTGTTTCATGAGCAGACACAGTGATTTATTTTTAGTTCGTCAGCGTTCGATGACTGTCCTGCGCTATTCAAGTCCGGAATCGAGCGGCAGAATTGAATTTATTCAGTGCCGAAGATAAAGCTCCAACCATCTGGATTCAAATTGAGATTCCTCCATTTCACTCTAAACTGTTGCCAAGGACTCTCGCTACCGTGAGATGGTTATCCTATGTAAGAGCGGAGAGTACTAGATGGGTTTCAGGCTTGGATCTCCCACGCAAATTTCGTCCTTGGGGCTCTGTGCTTGCAGTGTGCCATGCGGAAGTCTCGGAAGGAAACTCGAATTCAATACCCTGGAAAACTGGAACCCGAGTCGAGGCCGTGTATGTTGAGGCTTCGAGGGAACTCGGCAATCAGGCTTGAGTTTTTCACCGAAACTCTCTTAACGTTGGCGAATCTGCTTAAAGGCTGTTTGAAAAATGCAGTGCCCACAGCAGACCGCCGACCGCCCTGAGAGACGTCGAGTGATGTTAGCCGCCGCCGACGATCACAACTTGATTGAGTAGCTGTGGACTCGACCATGCTTCAGGGAACAGGTCGTTATTCAAACGACTGACGGCGACGTGTAGTCCGGTGGAGAGTTTGTGCTTCAGATGTTTTTGGCAAGAAGAATCGAACTTTCCAAAGAACAGCGAATTCCTCTAGTATCGATCAAGGAGACGCCTATTCTCGCGTGCACACTTGAGTATTCGGTTCAGGTCGAGTTTGTTCTCTCCTGGTTGTTCCTTCTCCTCGAAAGTTTTCAGCCGACTCAGCGCAAACCTCAATCCCTGAGATTCTCAGTCGAAGAGGACACCGCTCTTTGGAGACGACCTGGCTCAGAGTAAAAAGAGCAGCTTTGAAGAAAGCACGACGCCGCGCCGTGTCTAACAGGACAGTTCTAAAAACGGAAGCCGGCCTCGCCCTACACAACGAGTCTGTCTTTCCCTCTCTCCACTGTGTGGTTTGCTGACCTTAGGCCAAGATTAGAATATGCCCGCATTTATATTTAGCCCCACCCTGACCGCAACATGACAATGTGACATTTCAAGCTCCATCCTTTCTCGCCGTGACCCCCGCCCCTCATCCATTGACTTCCTTTTCTCCGGATCCCTTGTTTTCGCGCTCGGCTCGTACATTTCCTGAGCACGTCAGCTACCGATCGCCCATCAATCAGACGTTAGCTTTCAGGTCGGCTTCTAAGCAAGCAAGGAAGCAACTTTTGTTCGGAAACTGTTCGATATTCAAGACAACAAAGCACCATTGAGTCTCCGGCCAGACTGTTGGAATCGGAACAATATGAGGAAGTGTACGCGGTTTTGAACAGAGTTCGAAAGCGTAGTCAACGCCGCGGAGAAAGGTCATCTAGATCCGACTGCGAGAACTATGAGCCCGAGATCGGTGTTCTCGAGCACTGCACGCGATCAGTGAGCGTTATTTTGCTCGAACAAGAACTCAGCTCGTCCGTCAGTGAAATGCGTTACGGTGCTGCAATCGGCACAGTACAGAAGTCGCCGTACGCGACTTGTACGTCGACCCAGTACGGAGTCAATGACCCTGACCGCCAAATTCGCGTATCCTTTTCGAGCCGAGAATTCCTCGTTCTCTTATCCAATTTTCAACATTGGGTCAATCACGAACCCGGTTTACGTTGTCGGCTTCAGGACCGCTTCTTACTTTCAGATCCTCCGGTGATGTCAGTCAACGCTCATTCCAGACCACCTCTATCCAGACTTTGATGTCGATCATGGAACAAGTGACGAAGGTGAAGCTTCCCAAAATTCAACGAATTTCGAGGGGCCCCGTGAGCAACACAGCTCGCGTGTCGGATGGCCACCTTCCTTCCCCGCTACCTACAACGAGCTAGAACTAACCGACCGACGGTTCAGCCAAGCCACAACGGCGCGGCGTTCCTGATGAGCTGGCCCCCGTAATGACGACGGCCAACCGCTCACCACCACAAATGAATGTTTCGAAGCGATTTCTCAACTCCGGATCTTTAAAAGCCAACGTTCTCATCTCGTTCGACGTGAGCATCACGTCCGTCACTTCGACCGAGCGGTTGAGCGAGTTTTTGCACGAATGAACTCGGATTCGATGCTCTTGTCAAACTAGCACACTTCCTCGCCGTAGGTGGTGTCTCATGCTCGGTCGTGATGATCGCATTCGATGTTCACGGTGCTGTCATCAACGATGACGCCGAACAGAATGGCAACAATGGCACAGCACGGCGAAGCTATGCAGTGACATCCCGGCGATAGGCCACAGAAAGACAACTGTTCGGATTAGCGTAATGATTTTTTTCCGCCAACAGAGCTCATAAGCTGATTCGTCACGATTCAATGCGGTTCGTCGTCGGCCATCGAGTGGAGTGCAGGTGGGAATAGTGAACGAAGATCGCAACACTGGAACAGTAGCCGCAAAAACGGCAGACGCATCCGGTGAATGATGATTCTCTATTCTCGAGTTTGCGGCTCTTCTGACGTCAGTCAAAATTTACACCAACGCGCTCGCTCTACACCACAAGTAGTAGTCTACGAACCGAACATATGGACGGACGGACGAGCGGACGGGAAGGCAGCACTCTGCCGATGCATGGTGGGGAGACACGATACGCGATGAAACGCACTCCAATCGGTCGATCCGGAATGGACGGACTCAAACAAAGAAGAGTGCGGTCTGAGTTTGTTGATGTCGAGATATTTGCTCATGACAAACTGACGCTACTATTTGGCAGCTTAAAAACATGCGATACTCTCATGGAGAGACGTCGGAGCTATTCATTATTCCGCCAAAAGCTGTAATAGTCGATCATCCAGCACGACATTCCGTTTCAAGTCGTCAACGAACTGAGCGATTGGCGACTCTGAAACGCTCACTGTAGACAAAATTACACTAACAAGATCTGGAATGCCTAAAGTCCGACTGCCGGTTTGTTAGTATTTCCTCTGCAACACCTGGCTCTCGTCGGAGAAGGGCATCTACAATCGTTCGAAGCAGACGGCAGTTATCGCGTGGATTCGAAGCAAAACACACGAATTTCCTTCACTCAGTCGGTGCCTACTTCCAGTTGTACTCATTCCATGAGCCTAAAGCTGCAACAAACTATCGGCTTCGAATTCTGACAATTCGCTTCCTGCATTCGAGCGCTGTCAATCAAAATCCGAGAGTGGATCGATCGGTCCACAGCTATCTAAGAAGTTTAGGACCGCTGTAAATTAATTATGAGGGCTTAGAAGGAGAGAACCACCACCGATACCCTCATTGCTTGCGGCAAGAAGAAACAACGCAACAGTGGAACTCTACTCAAAGTTTCCACAACGCTGATTATTTTTATGTCGAACCGTTCAAGGAGCTCCACCGTAATTGCTGCTCTTCGAAAGTAGCAATAATCCTTAGCACTGAATTCTGGTGGAAAATCACCAGTTGAACGCCTCGCTGAGGGTCAAGCGAGAGAAGAGGTCTTCCACGGAAATTGTGAAATGTGCACAGCACCTCGATCAACCAAGAGTTGTCCTCCAGGATTCCTCTTAACAATCAGGAAGCTCTTCAACCAAACAGCTGTACAGGAGATCAGACAGGAACAACACTCGTACCATTGACGGCGATCGGGACTAGATCAACGAAAGTGCGCCCTCAAATCCTCAAGCACTCGAAGCAATATATGAACAGAGCCCAGTGACGGGCTACATGGATTTGGCACACGTTTGCAGGTGGTCTCAACTTGTGGACAACGAAAGCCGACAGGGTGGAGTTGTCCCAAAGCAGTGGATGTTTCCGTAGATAACACTCAGCTTCCGATCTTTTCAAACTCCGCTAAAAATTCGTTCACTCCAAAAGTAAAGCTTTCCCGATTGAAAATCATAACAGGATATCGAAATAACGATGGGAGTTTTTTGAATGTTTCGCCGCCGGTTCTCTTTCCCGGCAGAATGGGATTTTACCCAGATGAGGGTTTCTTCGATTCTGCGTCAGTTTTCCGAGCGTGTTCAACAGTCAACCAGGCTGAGACACACCGGAATTTCTGCGGAGGTGGGACCACCGTGATGAAGCGTCTTCCCTAGATACACGTACAGCATCGACGGAAAACTGCTGAGATCTTTTCCGCTGCCGTTTCGCCTCTGGATCGTGTTTTACGAGCGACAAGGTCATCCTTCCATTGCATGGGATCACGAGAAAAATCAAAAGACCGAATACCCTGTTCCTTCGTCCCTGTGTCGTAAACTTGGAGCAGAGCTTCCTCTTCAGGAAAAAAGTTCTGTTTCTCAAAACGGGGATTCTGGGATGCTTGATTACAGTCTCTGAGCCGTATATTATTATCATCACAGTCCGAAAGATCCGTGGGTTGTATGACGGTCGCGCAGATACGGAGGCCGGTTCTCGCCGAGTCGAACAGAAAGCGTTTCGAAAAGACCCGACAGAACAATCCAAAGCAGATGAACCGGCGTTACCACCTGCAGTCGAATGCTCTTCCGTGGGAATCTCATCGATTCATAAACAATAAGTGCATCATTTCCGACGAGATCACGGAACATCTCACGCACCGCGGATCTGGACGTGTTACATTTATCCTCATCATTATATAGAGAAGTGTTTGTTTAGAATGAAAACTGATTCGGCGCTCACTCAAACGAACAATCTAACAAACACTGAGGAGCGCTCCTCCACGACTCATGAATTAACGATCTGACGATTGCATAGAGTTACTCACTCTCGTCGTCAGAAATCTCGATCAATCGCTAGTTCTACTGTCTCGTCTCGTGTTCCACTGAAACGCAACTCGTTCAATGGAGCAGGATGCGGGGTTGCTCTCGATTCTATGGATTCTCCAGCGCGCGGGTTTGAACAAAGAGTTCGTGTTGAAAGTGAAAGGTCAGCCTCTTTTGGGGTAAAGTGGCTCTAGGTCTTTCCCCTGCGTTTCAGTAAGATCATGGTGATGACGACGTTGTAGGAGAGAAAATGCCAAACTTCAATTAGAAGCGACTGGCTCCAAGCTGCTGAGCTCCGAGCTTCAACTCCACCCAACAACTTCCCCGGCTCCCCTCGTCTTCCTCCCAGTCTGCGAGTCAACCACCCGGACCATCGTCATCCAGTAACCAAGCCCGGCCTCCTCTTCCTCTGAATCATCTTCTCAACGAGTGTATCGTTCACCGCCACTCCGACCGACGACGTGAAGACAGAACATCGAGAGCCCCAATGACAAGAGCTTCGCCACCAACAGAGTAAAGCGATTCCAGAGCCCGATCCAAAAATAGAAGATACTCCTAACCTAAACACGAGATAGGCTGCTTGTTCTCTTTGTATTCCCACCCGGTTGACATCGATTTATTGTATGGCACGGTCACGCGCGCATCTACGTTTTCGCGCACGCAAGCCAGCAGACGGAGACACGCCGATAGACAAGCTGACCAGTGAACACGCAAAAGACCGCCAAGAAAAATGCCACAGGCTGTGCCAGTCGTCAGAAAGATCTGCAAACTCAGTCGCCCACTCAAACAGAGTCAGAAAGCCAAGGCTAATGAGAGCTCACGACAGCTTCCACATCTTATACAAAGCATCAGAAACTTCGGCGACAAATGTGTGCTCCACAGGTCGCATGTGCTGAAGTACCTCACTCTTTATATGGCATCACGTGACACTTGAACAGAATTGTCCCGCTCTTCCGACTGCAAACCGAACTTTTGGTTTCTACGTCCGTTTTGCAATTACCTTCTTTCTGCTAATATGTACAAGAGCTAGAGAGATGCCCGCCAACAGAGGAAGCACACGTCAAACGATCGACTTGACGGACGACCGGCTGACTGACTGGCGGGCTTGCTGACCGGTCGACGGACTATGCGTGAGAGACCGAGCGATTGTTTCCAGAGTCAATAAGCAACAGGCGATTACGAACCTTGGCGGGTTTCTCCCACTGGAATCAGGCATGCGGTCATCAAACAAATTATCTCGTTCGCCTCCGACGGTCGGCACGCAGAGGATTAATTCATGTCAGAGATGCACTGTGAATCATGAGGAGAAGATGTAGCGCACACTCTAACACACGAACAAGGAGAGAGAATCTGGCTCTGAAGTTTGTACACAACACTCACGACTCATCTGATCGCTCAGGGAGAAAGAGGCGAATTCCTTGGGAGAGTCGGAGAGAAAGAGAAAGATGACATGCGCCACATGGGAAAGGGCATTTGAACTTGTGGCGGTCTGTTGACGACTGCGGGAACAACGCCACTTCCTGAGCGTCTCCGCGTTGATAAAACATCCCGAAATCTTGGAAAACATTGAGGAACACCGGATCGTCAGGACTCGGGCGCCTCATTGCGGCGTGAGGATCGATCTTTGGTGCACCTTCGTTCCCTTCGATATTTGATGAGAGCTGTCGTCTGAAACAAAACGGAAGCGCTCAGAAACTCGATCCCCACTATTTCCGCTAATCGGATGCATTCCAAGGAGCCAGAACTGATTCTTCAGCTATCATCTTCGCTTTCAGATTTTCCGATAGATCAACGGCTCTCGAAGAGAAAATTATCCGGTTTCTTTCTCTCAGTCGCATGTTTTCAGTAATACTTGAAATGTAGACGAACGATTCGCGCGCGCGCACAGCTATCGGGCCATGCCTCTCATTCTGCTTCCGCTCGGTGTTTTGAAACGTATCTGGTGGTAGCCTCTCGAGAGTATATCTCGGTGTTTCACGTTGGGCTGCCTCAAGTGCGAAACCCCACTGGTTTGGTGTTGAAAAGTGTTCCTCGACTCGAAATCATCCTAATGGATCCAGTTCAGACTCTGAAAAGCGCTCTGCAGTCAGGAGTGTATGACGTGAAGCGATCAGCAGGAGACGTTTGTTCTCCCATCCAAACGTTGACGGATTTTTCCCATTTGGGACTCAAAGATGAACTTTACAGAGCCATCTGTAAGATGGGTTTTAGGAATCCATCCAGGATCCAAGAGACCGCGTTACCCATCCTTATGGAAAACCCCCCGACGAATATCATGGCTCAATCGCAGTCAGGAACAGGGAAAACGGCGGCTTTTTTGCTCGCAGCTCTCACTAGGGTTGTGCCGGATAATAGATGGCCTCAAGTTCTGGTTATTTTACCCACGCTGGAGCTGTCGGAACAGATCGCAACCCAGTGTCGCCGAATGTTGGAGTTCACGCCGGAGATAGCAGTACGCCACGCCGTTCGAGGTGAGTTTCGTAGAGATTTGCCTCGTGGATCTCGGGACGAGTGGGAATATTTCTCGTATTCATTCCCCGATGACTGCCCCATTCTCGGGTCTTCGCTGATGGGAGTTCTCCCTGTCGATGATTCGTGATAAACCAACTCTGCCATTTCGCGACTTTCTACAAATTCCATTGGTTCCCATGGATCTCGCTTCTTTCTCTCAAATAGAAATTGAACAGCCTCGCGTCTGACCCTTCTGAAGGGGTAAAATTTCACAACTTTGGATGTTCCCTGGCGCGTTCTCTTTGCAATTCTCGTTCTGTAACCGGCTGCTCGAAAATATCGGAGGGAATTCGCTCATTTTTTTCTTTCTGTTCAGAGTTGATATCCAAGGCTCTGTTGGTTTTCTTCCAGTCGCCTACACAGCTTGCTCACCGGGATCGACACGATCGCTTTCTTTTGTGCCGTCATTCAGAGAAATTCGAGAGTTTGTATACAGAATGCTTGGAGGAAAACCGTCAGCCGAGGCATCGCGAAATACAACACTAGCAAAACGATGACTTCGTTCAAAAATTCACTCGGAATCGCTGTCGAATAGGCGGGAAGAACCTAGCTGAATGTCCACGAGCCCCATTCTCGTTTTGGAAGACCATGTCGGATCGAAGCTAACTCTGTGAATCGTTATTTCAGGGGAGATATTGCCGCGATACCTGAAGTTGACGGAACAAGTTATTATTGGGACGCCCGGAAAGCTCGCAGATTGGGCGTTACGTCAAGAACACTTCGATATAAAGAAGATCAGAGTATTTGTTCTTGACGAAGCCGATGTCATGATGTCAGAGAAAGGGCACTATGTGGCATGCATAAACATTCATCGGCGCCTGGATGCTGATCATTGTCAGATGCTCCTATTTTCCGCCACGTTCGACGCTTCTGTCATTACTCTCGCCGACGCCATCATCAAGGAGCCTTTTGTGAAAATTACTCTCCAGACTGAAGAGTTGGCCTTGGGCAACATAAGTCATTACTGGATGCATACGCGGACCGAGACAGACAAGTTGAAAGCAATTTCTGCGATTTATCAAATGCACAGCATCGGACAGGCGATCATCTTCTGCAGAACAAGAGCCTCCGCATCGCGAATCGCCCAAATGATGGGACGTCTGGGTCAAAATGTCGCCAGTCTTCATGGCGAGCTCAGCCCTGCTGAGAGACTCAACGCCATCGAGAGCTTCCGAAACGGTCTGCAGAAAGTCCTGATCACCACCAACGTATGTTCACGAGGCATTGATATCCTGCAGGTGACGCTCGTGATCAATTTCGATCTCCCGCTGACTCAGGAGGGACACGCGGATCTGGAAACATACTATCACCGTGTCGGACGAACAGGTCGCTTTGGACGTCATGGAACAGCGGTGGATCTCATAGATTCCTCAAACCGTCTCGAGGTTGCTGCCCTGGAACAGATTCGAAGGGAGTTGCAGATCGAACCACAATTCATAGATCACGAGTCGTTCGAGAGACTCGGTGACATGGTCGCGTAATGAGGCTCCCGATTACATTAAATAGTAGCTTGGAGCAGCAAAGTCTGCTGTTCCCAGTGGTTTCAAACGCGGAGCAGATTGACTTCAAAAATATATGTGGTCATCGGAACAAGAATCCTTTCGCTCACTGAAATCATGGTCCTGCATTACTGCCAAAACTGGTTCGCTCTGTCGCTGATTCGATTGTCAAACTTTGCGGCGTGATACTGAAAAAAATAAAACCATTGTCTATCAAACGGTGACTTTTCTCTTATCAACTGGGGGACTGTCACGGACCACCAGGGCTCAGTGGCGATTTTTAGGACGTCCACGAAATCAGGAAAGAAAATTGGGGGTACCGCGCAATCCTCGGGGTCCACGGGATCTGCTTCCGGCCCCCATGGGGATCGAAATCCATCATGCTCATTTATACGATATGTACTACATGCCCGCTGGAGCCGACTCTTGGTGGATCTCCCGCACTCCAACGGCTGCATCCGACCCGGATTTCAGAGATTTGATGTCCAACAACCGGGTGTATCTGTCTCATCGATGAACTCTTCCCACTCGTTCGGCATGTAGGTCGAGAGAAATAGCTGGAGCTCCACCACAGTAGTGTTTTGAGATTCATCGAGAATATACCATGGATGGTGCGATCTACTCACTAGCGAGAACACATTCCGTCTTACGAAAGAATACGATTACTCATGCGGAACGCCGATGTTTTACCTGTGGGTTCAAGTCAGGTTTCAGAGAGCACTGTGATGTGTCTAATGGACGAGGACTATCGGGAAAAAAGGGTACGATTCCGTTTGACAATCGGAACATCACGAAAAAGAACTCTCCATGCTGTAAATGGACCTGAGATGAATGCTGAGATCTTGTTCGATTATCGGAGCTTTCCGAATCACGACAAACCCTTGCCGATCTTTTTATTACCCTGTGTGTCCCTTGGTGGAGAACGCCTAATTTTTGTGAAGCATAGGAAGATAATAAAGGATACTATAGAGGCATAAATTCAAAAAATACCAAAAGTATGAAGATGTCAATTTTAAGGTGATTAAACTTTCGTTGGGCCACGCGTCGCCGTTGTTCCTTCACTAAGCTCCAAGGAAGTGGACATGGAATCATCAGAATTGACCGCATGAGATGAATCTTCGTCAAAGTTCCGTGGGCATGCGAAAATTCTGGCGGAAGCATCTTCCACTGAAGAACTGGATGTAGTTCCGAAGTACAGTAATCCCCCGTTTTATGCGGTTCATCTTGCGCGGATTCTTTTTACACGGTTTCATTTTGAGCGGTTTTTCGGACTCTCCAAGGCGTCCATGATGACGAGTAACAATTTCGAGGATCGTACATGGAAAATGACTCGCAGTTAGCGGGTTAGTCGACTGAATAATCGCGATTCTCCGCTTGCACATGTGTAAGAGTTGTCAATTCAGGTGGGCAATTTTTTCCCTCACCTCCATACGGTCGTAGCTCCCCCTATGAGGGGCATATTTGAGTCACCCAATTGAATTTTTCCAAAAGACTGCAAGTAATCGCGAATAAACCTTTGTGTTATACCGTATTGTCTCTGATGAACGGGCAGTCTCTAAT
The DNA here is from genome assembly GCA_021527715.1 of Neoseiulus cucumeris. Lineage (NCBI taxonomy): Eukaryota > Metazoa > Arthropoda > Arachnida > Mesostigmata > Phytoseiidae > Neoseiulus > Neoseiulus cucumeris. The sequence continues at coordinate 65,857 of JAJSRV010000014.1, read as the reverse complement.
AGACGGGCAGTCCCTCGGCAACGTCGGGCAATATATGAATTGGAATTGAAATCATCATGAACAAAAGATGGAAATTGGAGGGGACGATGAAAATTACCCGTTGAAGACATCTCCTGTGCGCGAAAATACGCAAAAGCTCCAATTGACGGAGAGTCTGATCGTTCATGGGCGGGTTTGGGGAGTTCCGAAAAAATAAACGGGCACTCTCTAATAAACGGGCAGTCTCTTTTAGACGGGCTGGTCTCGGAGGGTCGAAAATATAAACGGGCAGCCCGTCTAGTAGAGAAAATACGGTATTTGAGAAATGTTTTTTCGTCTGAAAGCTGGCTCAACCAAGCTGGCTCCAAGTCGCGCTGCTCATTCTTTTTGTTATGTGATTATGTGATTGCTTTCGTGTGATTTCGAGAGCAGATTTGGTAAGTTCCAGGACTTTTTTCCCGACGGTTCGATTTGGCTCGCAAGTCTCAAAGAGGAAGAGACTGTCATGGTGCCTTCTGGCCAACCAGGACTCTCAGAACAGTGAGCAGACAGCGAGCAGTAGTTCAAACAGAATCATACTCATCATCTACTCAGAACTTTTTCAAAAGAATGCTGCGATCCTTTTCCCGACGCAGAGGGTCATGAAATAATTCCGAATAACATCCCCGAACGATCACAGAATGGATTCTCAGAGAGGGCTGATTAACGCGGTTTCGAAAACCGCTTGAAACGGGGGACAACTGTATTTGTTGGACTGATTCGTTCTCTTCATGCGGACGGCAGAATCTTCTCAATACCTGGAATTTCCGAATCAATGCAGGAGAGAACTCAACCCTTCCTGACAATGCTCGGTGTAGACCGCTGTTAGCAGTAGGTTCGGTTTCTCTGCGGAGGTCTCGCATGATTCTGTGGATGGAATACCGAAGATCTTTCGCTTGAAGTTTCTACAATTGTTTAAGATACGGCGATTCCCAGAGCTCCACCTGAGCCAATTCCAGAATCAACTTCACATCCAACGAAGCAACATCGACGAGAAGTTGAAAACATCCTGACTTCGACGGGGCATCAGAGGCTACATTTGTCATGCTCGGAAAGGAGTGAAGGCTTAGCGACTGCGTGGGTTTCACCTCAATTTATTTTCTCTCCTTCATAACTACGATGGCCATTCTCACAATCAGAAACTATACAAACCGGGTCGCAATGGATATGAGTTTGTTATATTGGTCCTTTTTCGCCCTCAGGCTCATAGGCAAGGGAACGTAGATGCGATTCCCTAATGGGTTACCAGCGTCATCTATCAAGACGACGTTGTTCGAATCGAACCGCGGTCTCAGAACTTTTTGTGTCTTATGTTTTGCGCCAACCAGAACACCTTTCTTCATCTCTCCCTTAATAGCCAGCAGCACACGATCCCCTAGTTCTGCACGTTGTCTTTTATGGTACACATGGATGACCTGAAAGGCATTCGTTGATTAGTTGTTCAGAATAATTCTGAGAGCAGTTCTGGAGTGGCTCGGATGTCGCAAGCTAGGAGTGCGAAGCAGCGACTTGAAAATCAATTCGGATATTTTCGGAATCACCTTCGGCGGTTTCCCTTCTTCCATGGCCTGTTTGCCGATCTTGGAATTGTCGACAACCCGCAGCCGGGTTAGTTTATGTATGTGCTGGAGACAACTCGATGTGCTGAAATTTGAGAGTTCAACCATTATTAGTACCACGCATCCCTCACGTCTCTCTGCGGTAAAGTAGTTCTAGAAAATGAAAGCCACCAACATGGGCAGGACAGGGAAACGAACAAAAACTACCTGAAGAGACATCTGATCTGCCTCGTGAAGAATGACATCCTGACGACCGCAACACCAATATTGAAACTGCTAATAGTTGTATTTCCTCTCAGCGCGATTCTTGTCGCCCTGGAGCGGCACAGTTCGGCAGCCCCGGGTGTAAATACCGACACGGCTGGCGAAAAGCGGGCGTGTTTGGGATCGAGAGTTTCAAATCGAGGCTGCCGGAAACGACGAGTTATTCTAAAACGATCAAAAACTCAAAAACGACGTGGTCCCGGGAATGGATAATTTTGGTTGACTCTTCATAACTTACCCACTCTCATCGTCTGGGAGAGGACCCCATTCTCGCGGAACTTAGAGATGCTCTCGATGTTATTCTGTTCCTTCCCCAAGCGCTGTTCGGGATTGACTCTTACAGAGACATCCGACTAGCTCGATGAAGTGAATGATCGATGCTCCTGTAGGTTGTTGAAGGCTCAAGATCTACGGCAGGCGCAATACGGTACGTCTGCGAGACTCGGATTCCCAGATATGTCTGTTTTCAAATTGCTGGAAATCGATTCATGGCAGTACTGTGACAGAGCGGTTCCCAACTTTCTCCCGCGGGCAGGAATCTCCCGTAGGCGATCGGAGCCCGTGGAACCTCTGCCTGCAAATTGTTTTGGTTGAAAGTTGTTGGCGCATCCTCAACTTCACGGAACTTGTGATTCAGCCTCGCAATAAACACCAAGACAGCTGCGATTGGAAGGTATCGAGGACTTTCTCTGGCTAGATACATAAGCTCCCTAAGAAATCAGAGATCTCAATTTGATGACTGCTTTACCCGGTGACATGCCAGCGTGAAGGTGGAAGCTGAATGCGCATCAACAGCTCCACACGATCCGCGATTCCTCCCCGCGCCATTCGGAGTCCCCTGAATGAATGCTAGCGTAACCTTGAAACATACTTCACGGAATCGTAAGGTCGCGCACGACCTGCCAATTTTGACAATTTTTCGCCGCGACAAACTTCCAGCCCTACTGATAGGTAATGTTCTTCCCAACATTTCGGTGATTGGAGCACTGTAGAATACTCGCAGATTTTCGATTCTGACATCGACTCTCGCAGCTCAGCCTCTCCAAGTTTCCACCTTCTTCGGTTTCTTCGGAGGACATCACCGATCTCCTGCGAAGCATATCCAACAGAATGAGCTCCTTCACCCTGTTATCGGTCAATCTACGTGTATCAAAAATCGACTCAGAACGATGCAGAACGGATGGACTTCACAGCTGTAACTGATGATCTCAAAAAAATCGAACAACGAAGGAGGACAAATTCGGTTTTCGGCTGTTTGAAATAACACTTTATGGAGCATCAATGTCAAAATATCTGTACAATCTCTCATTTGTCTGTGAATTGTTTGCGGATGAAGCCGAGTCTTGATACGGGATAACAACTTGAAATGTCGGAAATGGGCTAACAAGGAGATGTTCACTGGTATCTTCGATCGAGGCTTGAAGTATTCTCGACCACAAAGTGCATTTCGATCCCTTGCGGCGAAGATCATCCTGGTGGGTTGCTTGCACTGTCGATGTGCAGTTCAGTTAAAGTACGCATCATCGGAGAGGTACAACATGACGAGTAAAAGATCGAAGCCTGGATAGACTTGAGGTGTCGTCTTCCGCTGCCGCCGTAGAAGAGTTACTTAGGAAATTAGGTAGATCTATATGTTGGTCAGGACGTCTTCACACAAAAGGATCGAAATTTATCGTCGTTTACTTCCTCCATCAAAACGTTAAGGTCTACCTATGCTCAAGCACAGGGGGCGCATCGTTCGCAGATTTGGCCCCACCTTCCTCTGTTCTCACTCGGTTTCTCACTCACGGATTTACGGTCGCCCCGTACGCTTGTCTGAGTAATTTTTCCTCCTACTTTCGCGTCCCCTCTCCATGACAGAAACAAATACATTTTCCCTCCATGGTGGGTTTTCTGAGCCTAATCTTAATCAATACATGAAATGTTCTCTACGCTCCCGCTGTGTTTCAGGAGGCGACTTATGCTGTGATCAGAGCTAGCTCGCATGCTTGCGAGATTCCTCTGTCACGGTTGGCGTCGTGAAGAATTTAAATTTTTTTCGTTATTGTTGTTTTCTGTTCCAGAAGAAACGGAGAACTCCTCGCGCTCTCACCAATTGGCTTGCCGTGTCCATCTTCCTAGTGCCACGGAACAACCAAGGCTGACCGCAATGGCTTCTGTTCATCCACATGATAAATTCCTCATTTTGAGCGATTTCCATCGGAGGAATACTTCCAGGAGAAAAGACGGATGAGTATGAATGGACTTTTGACATCGTTTTCGTAAATGGCAATCGCTTTCTGTGGTCTACCATGTTACAGCAGCACTCGAAGACTGCGGAGCCTACTTTGGTGTCTTGCGCTCAGATATCCGTTGTTTCCGAAGTCAAATCGCATGAATATTAGAGAAGAGGCAAGTACCAACCGCAACTCCCGGAGCATTTCGAGGGTTAAAACTGGAAACCTTTATGAGGTGCCTCTGCGTTTCCTTGGAACTGGTAACTGTTCGCGTCGGCCTCGGGCGCGATTCCTGGAACGTCGTACTGCTCCTCGGAGAAGAAGTGCTCGATAATATCGAAGGCGATCTTGTAGATGTCTTCGTTGTCCGAGTTTTGAAGGGCCTCGATTTTATCCAGGCCTCCGCATTCCTCGATCTGTACCGGGATCGGAGTGAAAGAGGCCTGCGCGCTCGGACGATACTTCAGGAGATTCGTCAGAGCGTCTAGAACGACCTGTTGTACTTGGGTGTCATGGCAATCGAGCAGAGAACACAGAGGAGGAACGACTCCTTGAAGTATCAAGTATTCGATTTGTTGCGGGGATCCTGAAATCGTCAGATTCGAAATGGCCCAGGCTGCTTCCTTCTTTGTTTGGAAATCGGCTTCCGCGAGATGCCTCAGGATCGGCGGTATCAGCTCCATATTGAGAACCGCTTGAACTTGTTGTTGATTACCGGCGGTGATGTTCGACAAAAACCAAACGGCTTCTTTGTTGATTTTCTCTTTCGGGTGGTTGAGTAGTTCATGGAAGTAATTGAGCGCTCCTTTACTCAACACGACCTGCGTTTGCTCGTCGTTTCCGGTGGCGATGTTGCCAACTGCGCGGAGTGCAGCTGCCTGGACTTTGACTTCGCTGTGACCGAGATGTGGCACGAGAAGCTCGACGAGTCCGCTGTCGATTACCATTTGGATCTGAGCATTGCCGGCATCTGTCAGGTACGATACGGCCCAGATGGTGTCGACGAGAATGTTAGTGTCCTGGTGATGGATCAAGAGGGAGATCGCTGGCAGAATTTCCCGAATCGTTTCAGTGGGGGGCGGGGGATCTTTGTTGCGACACAAGTTCACAAGAACCCACGTTACGTTTCGCAAGAACTGCAGAGATATGTTCGGAGTGATTAATCGTAGCAGAGGTTTCACAACGCCGAGCTGAATGCAATAGTCTCTCAGCTGAGGTCCGTCGCCGATAATGTTGCCCAAGGCCCAAACAGCCTGCTCGCAGACGTTCATGTGGGTGCTTTCCAAAAGTTCCAAAAATCGCGGGACCGCCCCGGCCTGGACAACTGCGCGGGTATGGTCCGAGGTGCCCGATGCAATGTTAGTCAGAGCCCATGCCGCTTCGAACTGCAACGTTGATTGATCTTTCTGGCCGAGGCAGTGCACCAAAATCGGAAGAACGCCGGTTTGGATCAAGTTGTCGATAGGTGGATTTCTGTCAGAGGAAAGGAGTTTTCTAACCGACTGTACAGCCGACAGTTGGATGTTGGGATCATTGGATTGGGCGTCTTTGACGATGGCTTCTAGACGAACGAGCGCTTTCTGGTCGTCGTTATTCGGATCGAAATCTTCGTCCTCCTCGGAGGCTCCAAACTCTGCGGTCGGTACATTCCGTCGTTTCAAGAGACTTTCTTCTCGTTTGTTCTTCCGAAGCTCGGTTGAAACTTCGTTTCGCCGCCTGCGCATCTCGTCGGTGTCTTTACCTTTGTTCTTATAGATGCCCAAGCGGGACTTTGGATCGCTTTGAGACGACATATTTCACTTCTGAATGAGATTATTTCGGCCTGCGCTGGAAATCGCCGCTTTGAGAATGGAATGATGATGACTCAATGAAAAAGAAGTAGCGGCTCACACGAATCGGCCAAGCACACCTGAACTCTTCGTCGCTTTGTTTGTCGCTGCAGCACAGTACTGGAATAGCGCGCCTCACTCCGTTCCAGCGCAGAGACTAGATCGCGTCCGAAAGCACTGCTTCCGCGTCTGCAATCGGTCTCACGCGTCGCTTGTCGCCTGAAACGTTACGAGCAGAGATACGTCGTCGTCGACGAGACAAACAGGAGCCGCAGAGGACCGACGACCGTATCCGCCGCGGAAGTTTCGTCTGCTAAGGCCAAGCGGCTTTGCCCTTGGACTAATTCACTGTCCGATCGGAGTCGCCGTCGATTTCCCTCTCATTTCCATCTGATTCGCCGCTGAGATAAACCCATCTGCGCCGGACTTCGGGACAGAAAAATCTGTCAAGCTCTCAGTCTTTCGATTTGTCTCTGAATCAGGCTGAATGATGCCGAGGAACCGGATTGGGGTGAAAGGACAGTATGGTCTAGACATGAAAGTAGCCGGTGCCGGTCGAGCCCGTCCAGAAGTACGGATGGAATTCGAAAGGGACGGAGGAACAGAAGAACGGCCGTTTCTTTGAGTGGGAGATGTGTGCTGACTTATGGGAAGATCCATCCCAAGCGAACGGACGGTTAGAAATTCCCACACCAAACTTCGTTGACGGGACCATGGGGACAATGATAACGATGATCTCTGCTGCGCGCCGCATCCGAATCAAGTCGCTGCTTCGGTTATTTTTTCCAAGCCCGATTGTAATGAAAGCATGGAGCTGACAGCGATCCTGAGCCCCGTTAGATGCTGACGGTGTCTAATTGTAAGGTATCACTCTAATATGCTCAGCATTCAATCGAGTTTTCTGATCAGAATTGTCTGTTTCAGTGAGATGGGCCACCCGTTCTCTGTCAACTTTGCAACCGATTCTCGCATCCGACAATTATGGGGAAACTTTCTAGAGCGAATATGAAGCTTGACATTTGAGCTGGCGAGTACGTGTCCGACGTTCTTCTGTGAATATCGTTTTTTTTTTAGCTGTGACAAGCGTTTATTTCAATCTTGAAGAGTGTTCATTTACTGGTGCCCGCTGGGAGCCCGTGGGCTCGTGTCGCGGTCACACCGAAAAGCAGGCATTCATTGTTTATCACAATTGCTCTCGATTGATCAATTCATATAATAATGTTTGGGAAATGGTTCCGGCCAGGGGGGGATGGGGGGAGCCAGCAAGACTTTTTTAGGGAGGTTCGAAACCAGAATTTCTTCATGATCAAGGGATGTTGGTTTGTACATTCAGACTGCTGATTAGTTTGGCTTTTTGTATACATTTTCTTCTGTCGGTTGAGTTTTGTGCTTGGAACATTTTTTTCAAATCGTCAGGGAGGCAATTGTACAATCTTGTGAAGTTAGCCGTGGGTAACCTACTTGAGAAGTCATACCTATAGCGAGGTATTGATAGATTGTCCGACATTCTGAGTCCAATGCGCAGCGGAAACTGATACCAAACTCTCCGAGAGGGGAACGATTGTTCATTGATTGCACCACCGTCGATCCGGCCATTCCCGTACGGATGAGGCGGATACGGTAGCAACCAGAGCCGGATTTCCCTTGAGGCTTATAAGGCAATCGCCTTGGGCGGCAGATTTTCGATGGGTGACGGATTTCGGGTCACCGCATGGGTTTTTGATGAGTTGATATTTATTCGGAGGAATGTTCCTCTGCATTGGTGGAGCGAATCGGGTATCTCCCTCCGCCGTTTAATTTTATTTTTAAGTATGCCTTCTTCCTTGTTGGATACCGAATTCGACACGGGGATCTCATTGTCTTTCGTGGGAAAACTCAGCGTCTCTAGGCCACCCTTCTTTGAGAACCTCTTTCTCATTCGATGCCTATCATATGCGGCTATTCAGGTCTGCCTTACACTGCGAAATCTTGAATTCGGCTCTGCTAGTAATGATATGAAGTCTATACCTCGATGGACTTCCTTGGTGCTCGATTCTGAACGTATGCACGCGGCTGTCGAGCTGTATTTTCAAGCAAGGATTCTGTTGATACTTGGAAATTGAATACAATAAAGATTTGAATGAAGGCCTGAGGCTCTTCGGGCTGCTTATGACTCGCGCACTTTCGCGCGTTTCCGAACTGACCCTCCCACCCTATGCGATCGCCTCAGCCTTCCGCTAAAACGGCGGGCGAAAGCAGACCAGCCGGCGATGTCTTCGAGTCAAGAGCCCAGGTCTAAAAATGTGTTGGTTTTTTTTCTTACCGGCGAGGGCGCCATAAGTCACACTCACACACGTGTGTTGTGTTGTTCTCTAGAATTTCAACAGTGCTACTTGAAAAAACTGTCGGGAAATTTTTTAGCCTGGTCTACTGACATCCGCAAACCACGTCTGGAATATTCAAGTTCTTCGAGAGCTCGATTGTGTGAAGTTCTCTTGTGATGCTCCATCGTGTCCGCATTTATAACCCGACTCCGGTGGCAGCGAAATGCCTCGCGGGTTCTCCGGGTCAGTTGGCTCTAGGCAGAGACGACGGTTCGATCGAGATCTGGTCAACAAAATTTTCGCTGGTTTGTGTGAACATTTTTGACAGTCCTTACAAGTGTGTCGAGGCCCTCGCCTATGCCGAGTGCCCCCACGACAAGGAACAGTTGACACTCTTCTCTTCCGGCATAGACGGTCGAATCGTGAGGTACGTATCTATCCTTCGACGTTCTCTGAGACGTAGCGATAGTTCATCAAGCTGCTCGAGTATCCTCTCCTACATTCTAATTTTCTCGCGGAGAGAGATTTCACTCCGTGTTTGAAATGCGATTTCAGTTCACCAAGCTAGGCAATAAGTTTCGTTTTCTCATCCAGGTATAGTTCCTGTGGACGTGTAGAAGAATCACTTCTTATTTCGGGCTCTCCCGTTTGGTGTCTTGAAGTATCTCCAACGCGGAAGAAGTTGGCTGCAGGAACTGAAGATGGTTTCGTGCATGTTATCGACACGACTCAGGATATCCTCATGTCTTCAAAAAGATTGCAGCAGAAACTAGTTGGTACGTAGCTCTGACGTGCGTTCGATCATCGGTCAAGAAGAAAAATTTCCTTTCTATCAGATAATTCTGGTTTTATCGTCGTGGAGTTGAATTTTCTAATCAAATCTGACTCTTTGCTTGAAGGACGGGTGTTGTCGTGCTGCTGGTTCCCTTGCGAAACTCGCCTGGTTACCGGGTCTCTAGATTCCTTGAAACTCTGGGATATCGAGAAAGAACGGGCGATTGAGAGTATGCAGCTCTCAAGAGTGTTCAGGAAAGAGCAGGCGCTCGTCTTCATCGTTGTGGTTGTCGAAGACGGTCGGACCGTGGTCTCCGGTGATTCCTTTGGAAGGGTTATATTCTGGGATGCAGGAACTGGCAGTCAAATTCAGTCGATTAAGCTTCACGCGGCCGATGTTCTGATTCTTCACTCATCAGGGAACGAAATTTACGCGTCCGGGGTTAGTGCGCTTTTTTCTTTTTATCTTTTATGCGCTCTGAACGAATCTCTCTGAACGAATGCGCTCTGATCGAGACCAAAGTAAATATCAGCTGGAGCTTGATATTTTGGGAGTCATCCAATCTGGAAGATATCAATTTTTTGCTCGACTCCAGGTGGATCCCGTTATCTACAAGTTCTTCCATGGCGAAGGACGATGGCTCCATCAGAAAATCACCCAAATGCACACCCACGACATTCGAGCGATCTGGTCGGAGGACGATCGGCTTTTTACGGCGGGTGTGGATGCCCAACTCGGTGTTGTACACTTGGACTCTGACAACCTACACTTCCAGAGGATACTCCCACCGTCCTACGCGAGAAACATCAGGACGCACGAAAACTTGATTCTGCTCAACTATGGATCCAGCGTTGAGCTGTGGACTACGCTGCCCGAGGACAAGATCAATATGCTCGTGAAACTGAAAGCTCCGAAATCATCACCGTTCCGATACGTCACGATGTGTCGCTCGTCTTTTGCTGTCGCCAACGACAAGAAGTTGATGATCTACAAGTTCTCGCTGTCCAAAGACAGCCTCCTGGAAGGTGTCGAAAAAGTTTTTTCGACTGAACTACCCGAAACGCCTACCATACAAAGTATCCTCCTAACACCATCGGGCCGTAGGTTATTCGCGTCCTTCCAAGATGGTTGTCTACAGATGGTTAATGTCGCTGAGGAAACCATTGAGACGAAAGCCACGCTTCCCGCCGTTCCAATCACATGTTCTGCCGTCGGACCCCACTTGGTTGCGTATGGTGATGCTCACGGCAACGTCTCATTGTATGATCACGAACTCAAGTTGAAGTGCAGTACGCCTTCGAACTCCGCAATCCCGGTCTCGCTACATTTTGAGAACGATAGGCTGTACGTTGCAAATAACGATCTCACTTTCTTCGAATTCTGTACCAAATCGGAGAAATATGCCTTGTGGAGCGATAACTGTCTCAAGGCATCGGCATTCGAAGAGAAGTTGGCTCAGATACGTAAGAGCATGCTTAGTGCGGACGGAATCAATGATATTGTGATCACCCCGACGAATGACGTCTTGTTAGGCTTCGGAGCTAAAGTTTATCACGTGAAGAAGTCTCTCATGCCCTCCGACTTGAAACAGGGTATGGTTCCTAGTCCAGACTTCTTCAACGCCGTCAAACTGTGGAGACATCACGATGATGTCGCTGTCTGTGAAATTAGTGGCAGCCAACTGGTATCGCGACTACCCCCCATTCTCAAGAAGAAACGATTTGTTTGAAACTCGCGAGTTTGCTCGGTCAAACTGACGGAGAGCAGAAGTAGGTAGTTGTAAATAACTTATTGTACAAACGCTGTTGCGAGTTTTGTTTCTAGATGAGCAATTAAGTGGAATTTACTCTAATCTTCAACTCGTCTCCTTTGAACTTTATCAGACGTGGTTTTGGAACGAAAACCACATGGATTGCTGACTTTTGGGTCTAGAACTCTTTGGCACGGCCGTTCCAACTATCTGTTTCATCAGTGTAGACAGCGCGCGGGAATTTAACTTCAGGAGGGAGGGGAAGGCTAACGGTCGATGATGATGAACTTCAACATGGAGCTCTGTAGATCTTGGTGGAGCAAAGGCTCCCTCGTCTCCGAGTCGAAGAATTCCGAGTCGGGCCCCGGACATTCATCGTCAGTTCGATCAGTCGATTTCTGTAAATTTGTTCGCGCTATTTCCGTCTAACAAAGACTTGAAGATGAATGAAAACGAAGACGAAAAAGTACGAATCTCGAGCAAACCTCTTTTTTATATTCTTCCAAGACCTTCGATCAGATACGCATTCGTGCTTACACGCGGCGGCAATTTTAGGAAATGCCACCGGAGACCTTTGGACTACGATATCATCATGCAAGGCGGCACTCTGCGTCGCTCCAGCGTTGTGTTTCTCCTTTTGACGGCAGCACGAAGTTCTACTGCTAAGTCCTGACGGGAGTACTCTGCTCCCGAGAGAATCAGCGCATTTACCACGGTTTTAAAACTGATTACCAACGTAAGAGGGAGCGCGGCCGCCGGTTACGGCTCGTACCCGTTAGGCCCGGGTGTAGGAGATCTGGCTCGGATTTTTTTGGATGAACGCATTCTTGAGGCGATCGTTGGCCGCCATCACAGCGGCGCGGTGGCTGGCTTGGTTGCCTGGGAGATCGCGTTTAGCGGCGGTGCCCGTCGGTGGCCGAACCTTTCCGAAGCGGGAAGCAAGCGTAGAATACTGCTTCATCGAGATCTTCAAGAAGGTTATCGGTGGCGAAGGCATGTGAATCATCGGAATCAGTAGAGGACTGAATCGGTGAAGGTCGCGGTCGGTGTTCGCTCTCGTTGATTCCTTCTTTCAGCAATCGTCAACTCGATAAGAGCGGCGGTACGGCAGCCACTCTTCTAGATTACCAGCGAATGAAATATTTCTTGATCATATGCTCTCACAAGTGGGTGTTTTACACTGTGCTAGGAACAAAAGATTCATGGCAATTTTGAGTCAAGTCACAGATGAGGCTCTCGGCTTAAACATCTTGAGGATCAAATCACATCTGCAATAAACGGAGGATTAAGCTCAACGTTCCCATGTGCTCCAACCGAAGCATTGAATCAACTCTGTCCACGGAACGTGGTGGATTCTCGTTGGCAAGATTTAAGAGGACGTCAGGCGTTCCATCGACTCCGGAAACTCCTTGGTGGGCTCAAGTTAACCGAGCATGCACTTGGTGGAAGTTGCCAGCATGTTCTTGCTCTCAAACAACGAGTCATAATCCCATCAGGAGGCAACTGATGTGTCGCTTCCGTGAGAAGCTTGAACTTATTCACTTGTATCATTCATTCAGCAGCTCACGCTCAGCGAGAACTCTTATCCGCCGATGAATGATGGCATTCATTCAAATCGAGGCAATGACAATTCAGCTGATTCAGTGGACACTGTTCTTTATTAAACACTTGTGCTTTAGCTCCTAAGATACTTCTCGTCCTTATTCTTGGACAGCATTCTCCGTGAATCCTCTGTTCGGAGGGGCGACGTTTCCTTGGCTTCGTTCTGTCCAAGACCCCTGTCGTTCGTTTTGAAGCTCGAGTTCATGGTGTGTCCAGGCCGTTGATGTCGTTCTTATACATACACATGTCAATGCTTAGATCAATTTATTCCTCTGAATCCGTCGAGGACCTCACCCTCGATCTCTCGAGGATTCCATCCTCAATGCGCTTCAGCTTTGAGCAGCGAGGAACTTCCGTTACGGAAGTTCCGTAACTTGGCCATTTCCTGGAATTGAAATGAATCGACTGACCGCTGCTAAGCGCATACGATCAAGAAATATTCCGTGCGCTTGTAATGCTTGCAAAATGTCCACCTTACCGCAGGTAATAGGTCTTAAGCGAACGCAAACCGTGGCCGATACAATCACCAATTCGTTTGCCGCCGCTAAACGCGATCTCCCAGGCAACCAAGCCAGGCACCGCGCCGCTGTGAAAGCGGCCAACGATCGCCTCAAGAATGCGTTCATCCAAAAAAATCCGAGCCAGATCTCCTACACCCGTTAGGCCCTCCAGTTCGGTGTCTGCTTAAGGCCGCCACCACCACCACCACAAGCACAAGTGTTTGTCATATGGATGCATTTTCGCAAGCCTTCCCAATCCTGAACGCGAAACGTCGGTTCTTGGCGAATCAAATGAGTCGTGCCCTTAGAGGATTACTTCGATAGAAAGCATAGAATAAAATAAGATATTGAAAACGTACTCGCGCCATTGAAATATGAAAAGTTCCTTCAAAATGCATTCATGCTGTAAACAATGGCGCTTGTGGCGGCCTCCCGCCGCCGCCGCCGCAACAGCTACACAGAGACAGCATATCAGCAGCAGCAGCAGCAGCAGACGCAGGATACAAAGGTTGGTAGTTGGATTCAGCCGTTCTGTTGCTTCAGCAAGAGTTACGACCTACGTAGAGACACGGCTGATTCCAAAACGCAGAGCTGGACCGGTGCTCCCATCTACTCCCGTGAAAGCAGTCCAGAGAATCTCGAGGTACCGTCAGAACAGAGTTGATTGCTAAGGAACACTCGTGCAACTGTAGCGACGATGTGACCGTCCGTTACCCGTGAAGTTGAATTTGTCAAAAGAGGAGCGAGTTTCTTTTTTCGCAACTTGATATTCTCGGTGGTGAAGTGGTCGGTGTGCTCGAGTCGAGCGAGTGTGATCAAATCCAGGCTGCCGCCCAATCGGTGCAGCGTTAAACGCGAGCCTTACTGAAACGCTCTATGATCAGTGAGGATTTGACGAACGTCGGAGAAGTTTTCTGTTCTGCAATCAGACCTGAATTGGCTTCATGCATCTCCGATGTCGATTCAGAACAGATAGACAACGGCCAGAAATCAGGGAACCAAAGAGCGTATTGGATCCCTGGGGCTTGGAACTTCGACATCTAGATTCTCGAGCGCCATGAATTCTTCCAAGTGTATGCTTCCGCGGGCAGTGGGTGACAGAGTGATAGTGGTGTGATCAAAATGGTGAATTGTTTGTGTTTCGATTTCAGAACCCCGATTTGAGAGCTAGTAGTTCGTTCCATCGATGCCTTCCCTCTCGTCAAGATGTGGGGATCTGAAAAACATATCCTCGACGCGGTAAGTTTGAGCGTTTTCATGTTTGAATTTTTAACTTCCTTCCATGATACGTCGTTGATCTTGAAAGCTGTTATCATATGCTCGTCCACCTCCTTCCTCGCGCCTTGAAGGATGCCGGCTAATTAAAGCGTGTTGTGTCACGACCGAAGAGGAACGGGCTCCCAGTCACCGAGCCAACCTTACTGACTGCTTGCCTGCTTACCTGCCTGCCTGCCCGCTCGTTCGTTCGTTGAGTGGCTAGCAGTCAAGCAAGCTATCTAACTGTCCAGAGCTAGCGGCAAGGCTACCAGAGTCAACGAACTTAGGGTTCTGGAACAGGCAGTAACCATTCAGTGAATGTCTTTAATAGTCGGAACGCGCTGGTGCCTAACCACGCATGATTCAATCGTTCATCTTCCCAGTCTGCCTGTTGCCGTGAGCAGTTTCCAGCGTCTAGATGTCCAAAGAGCGCGAATTTGCATTTGTTGTAGACTACTCATCAACTTATAGTTTTTCCAATGGAATTTCCCTCTCTCTGTGCCCAACAAAGTAGTTTTGCTCTGGGATTCTGATTCATGACGACCTCGGCATACTTCGAGTTCGCAAGTTCGAAACTCGAACTTTTCCTTCGTTTCCGATATCGGAACGGCTCGATAGATAAGATAGCCTGAGACAAAACTCGAGTCCACGAGTAACGCGGCGAAAAATAAGCGGCTGGCTACCTTTGCGCTCTGTAGAGGCAGTATGTTACGACTAATTGTACCATGGTCTCTGAATGTATCTCCCCGGGTCGGGGAAGCTTCGCAGACGCTGGAACCGACGTCGAGCGGAGGGCAGAAAGATGCCGCAGAAATCACCTAGTGTTCGCACGTCGCCGCCTTATCGAGTAGTTTTGACGTCGCACATAAAACTATTGTCCGACTAGAGAAACGAAGAGAACATAACTGATCGTAAAACACCGATCAGCATAGCTCTTGGAGCTCAACGATTCGGCTTGTCAGGTTTGGCCGTAGCTCGTCCTTTGCCGTATTTTGGCTCAAAACCTGAATACTGACTATTTTTCCCCCTTATGTTGGCTAACGTGCCGTGCACTGCGACCCGAGGCCGGATCGGAAACACGCGCAAAAGTGGATTGTCAAAAGCCTTCTGTACATCGGCTGGGAGTGGTGAATATTTTTTCTTCCACCGTTCGCGTCGCTTGACAGCTATGTGGTTTGCTGCCGACGGCAGGGTGCCAGCGGAGCTGCGCAGAATTTCGCAGAGAATCCTTGCGTCTCCCGTTTATCCTTGCTTCGGGCTGGCCGTGAAGCTCTCGTGGGCAGTTTGTGGGCAGCCGTACGACGACGTCGAGGACGACGGCAACAACGGCAGCAGTAGCACCATTATCGACATAGAGACGACAACGCGGATTCATGCGTTGACGTTCATTGGCTTTCTAATTGTGTCCACGATTTATTATATGCGATCGTTCAGCATTATCGAGGGCAAGGGGGAATAGGCTGAAGATTTCCATCTTGCATGATCGCTTCGAAGCCGGATGAAATCGAATTGAAGTTTGTTGGAGATCGCAAGGAAGTGGAAACCGATGAACGAGTCCTAGATCGGAGTTTGGAACTGAGTCTTCCAGGTTCAGATAGCGGCACGAGTATTCGCTCCGGAGGAAGCGGCGATCATCTCGTAATTGGGTCAAGGCGTGCGCTCTGTAGACTTGGATTGCTTATTGAACTTTGCTGGATCAATGCTGGTGCTGAAGTTGATGTACGTCGTTTTTTGCATGTGCCCTCGTAATTTGAATGCACAGCCTCTGGATAAATGTTTTGGAAAGCAGTCCAAAGTCGAGATTTGAAATCCACACGGACGTGTACCGGAAGATCAGTCTCTCGCCCAGCGTGGTTTCTTTATGCCAGCAGTATCGGCCGTCAAAAATTGAAGTACTACATCCGTTTGCAGCCTACGAGAAGCGGGTGTGCTGTCGAACGAACGATCGGACGGAGACGGTCGAACAGCTAGGCGACTAGTGACTCCATGGAGCGACCGATAACGATTGATGCTAACGGAGTCGAAACAATACATAAACTCTCTCACATTTGTTTTATGGGGTGCTCTCGGATGATCCCACGTTCAGCTCTAATACCACAAACTTGAACAGATCTCATCTTGGTTTCTCGAAGTTTGAGGAGTCTTTCTCGAAAAACGTCGCGTGAAACGATCAGGCCAAAAACTCCAGAACGATTTCAAACCCGCTGAGTCGAGATAAGATCGGGCCTTGGAATCATTGCGGAAGCGAACTTCTAACGCTTTCTCACCCAAAGAATCGTAAAAGCCTCATTTGTATCTCAAGTATCGTTTTTTTTTTGGCGCGTGCGAAGACGGTTGCTGGCAGAGAGCTTAGGGGCCAAGGAGAATTTCTTTGCGTTTTCGACGACGATGCTTCAAATGAGAAGGTTATCCCGCACCGTCGGTATTTGGTACTCCAGAACGGTTTCGAATTCCCACGACGATCGACGGTTGTTCGGCTGGCTACGATTCGCGGGCGCTTCTTCAAAACAATAGGACGGCGCGCTTCGTTCTGGACGCTCTGGAAAACGACTTCGTAATGTACGTTACGAGAACGAAGTTTTCAAGTCTACTCTAAGCCTCTTTTCTGTTGGAGTGAGTTCCGAGCGGTACGAAGTCTCTCGTTTCGTTCTAATTCGAGAGCTTGTCTCGAAAGGACTTCTTGAATCGCTAATTGGAATTTCTGAGGGTTCCTTGGAAGCTTTCTTTACGGACGGGATGTTGGTCATAAAATGTAGCTCGCTTCTTTGTGATATATAGTCGGCCTTCATGACTCAAAAGTGCCTGACTGACTCATGACTCTCTCTTTCGGAAAAGTCCATAAAGAAAACTGTTCAGCCTCCAACGTTAACGATCGGATGAGGAGCACTAAAGACGAGAAATGAAGAATCTCAGCTCCGACAGTTCAGAGTGCATTCCTCGATCGCGACATTTCGATCGAACTTGACAATCTGAGAGGCGTTGGGCAGCGAAAATGGGGGAATCCGTTCTAGTCGTGGCTTATCTTATCTAAGGACGGACAGAAATCTGAGAAGGAAAACAGCCATCCGATGAATTTTTTTCCGATCCGGAAGGCCAGGTTTTCGCCTCCGGGAATCCTCTCGTAGACGCAGCTTGGTAAATATTGACCGGGTTCAACTTGACGCTCTTCGAGCGCAGCGCAAGAGGAAGTCTTTCAGAGGCTCTTTATATGAAACGTGTATGCTTAAATGTTTGTCGGCTATATCATCGTTGGACTGACATCGTTTCTTATCCGAGTGTACTTTGTATTCTTGCAAGAATAAAGAATGAATCTTCTTTCACAGCCGCATCTGATTCAGCTGATTTTCCTCAATGATCCTGGACAACTTGCGGCCGAGATCGAAACTTCACCTCTACCCGATGGGCCAAATTTTGCTGATGAGCAACGCAGAACTCTGCTGCATGCGGCTGCGTTCTGCGGCAACGTTTTCATCACGCGCTACCTCCTCGAAAAAGGTAAGACATCATACAGGTCACAAGACATGTTGTCAATCTGGGTATCGGTTTCTCTCGAAACGTCAAACTGATCCAAAAATAGAGATGTCGGTGAATAGGTGCCTCCTGAAAAGAAAGGCCGACAGATTATCCAGCGCTCTGAGAACAAAATGTACAACCATGCTGATCCGATTCTTTCGATTGGTCTCAACTACGCATCAGCAGGAATTCTTTGGCCGTCGTTCCGATCGGCGTGTGTACCTCTATCTATCCGCGCAGTAGAGACATTCTTCTGTGCGTAGTCCATTGTGTTCTGGAATCCCGATAGGATCCTTACGCGAGCCGGCAAGGATGGAAAATATGAGTACCATATTCGGAATCCGTCAGGTCGTTTTTTGAAACGGCTATCACGGAGTACGTGCGCGGCGACCAACATTGTCCGGAATCTAAGTTGTGAGACGCACTCACTATGAATAATAACATCCCATGTTGAGCGTCAGATATTTTCTGCCTTTACATATCACGAATTAAACGATTCCAAACAGGTCAGCACGGCTTCGTACCGTAATTGACAGTGTGAAGGCCAGAACGCTTGTGAAGTGTTCCCACATCGTTTGAAAACCACCGCGGTCCCTCGATCCGGCCGACGTTGATTGAATAATTAAAGTATTTATCGTTTTGGATTATTCATTCATCCATTCTCTCATTGAGCTGTAGATTTATCGTTCCCTTATTGTGCGCAAAGCGAATTATTTATTCGTGCATGATGTGGGTTTGTACGAACAGTTCGTACGAGCGGATAGTTTCGAAACATCTACTTGATCTTGTGTGTGGTAGTCGCTGGATGCCGTGGAATTGATGGACTATAGAGCAACTTCACGATCTATCTCGCTGTTTCGAGGATTGATGTGGAATAAATCAGAGACCGAATGAATCATGGTTGCATCGGATTCAGGTTTTTCGGCTTAATACGAAATCGAAGATCTTTGCGATAACAGTGATTATCAAAAATTTCGTGAACGGAATACTCGGAATCATTGAGAGGTTCCAGCGGCTTCATCGTACATTTTGGCATCGGTGTATATTCGCGTGTCTGAGTGAGTGAGTGTGTTTGCGTCGTCTAGCTGACAACGACGGTTTCCTGGCTGCTCGGTTCATTCATTTTCTGAGATGCGTCGGCGTCAGCTACAAAACTGGGCGGCCAGAATCAGACAGCTATTGACACTTCTGAGGAGTTGGTCTTCGGGAAGCACAGAAGAACGTCTTTCTGATAGGTTCATCAATTGAGGGCGTTACTGGTCGGAACAATGGGCCGAAAAATGAATCAGGCGAAGCGTTTGCTGTGTTCGAACGCAGTGAACAACATTGTTGAATTCTTCAATCTTCATTCATTTTCCCTTAACCGATTCCGTCAACCGCCGTAGCTTCGTTCGGGTAAACTTGAGAGCTTGTTGTTCCCGAGAACGTTCTCACCCGAAGTGAGAGGAACAGTAGATTAAGCATGAGTTTTAACAATGCGAGAGAGAATTCGAGTTGTAATGACAATCATCGTTTCTATTCCAGGAGCTCGGGTCAATGCGAAGGACGTGTCCTGGATAACTCCTTTACATCGGGTCTGTTGTCGCGAAGAGCTACCCGAATGCCGAGGAATAGAAGAAGCCATAAAACATGAGCTTGGCTATGAGCTGGACAAACCGTCCCCTCCAAATCAGAGGATTCTTCCTGGTGGGGGCATCCCCACCGAGGAACCCGTCCCACAGATGACCATCAGTCATTTCCCAAACGGCTCGACGAACATCAGCGGTGAGGAAACTTTAGCGCTCAATGCATTCTCTTGTTTCGGGATCGTTGACACCGACCGATGGCTTGAACTCCACAAAGAGGAACAAAACAGCCGATATTTGGATAGCGGTCGGACCATTGGTCCAGGGTCGCTTGTCCTCGTGTTGTTTGTCGACGTAGAGCCTGAGCGCGACAAACACAATCCGCCGCGCTCAGATTACGATCGGCTGTTGATTTAGGAACCATTTTGACAGGGGATTTGTTCTTTCGCTTCGCCTATTCCCTATCCCTATATGAACACCAAAAGCGGTATCGGCGTCGTATTTTCCTGAATCAACAATGTCGAGCAAATCACCACAAATAGAGGGTGTTTGGCGACAGGCGAAAACGTTGCCTCTTTAATCAGCGTTATTAGCAATGATGATATCAGTTGACGAGCATGGAATATCGAAGAATGTTTTCTTCTGTTTCCAGGTAACTCCATAGTTGAGAACGTTCCTTCTATCAATGACAACCAAATCCCGTTCCTGCTGAATGGGAACGATTGGAGGAACGATCATCTGTCTCGGAACGAAAACTCAATCGGACTGGTGAGATGCAATTCGCACAGCTTCCAAGGAAACACGACTGCGAAAGATCAAGCGCTCAACGTTAACCCTTCTGTCGAGGACGAATGTGAAGTGATACACTACGGCTCTACTTGTGCCGTCCTCCTAGAAGCGGGCGCTGATGTCAGCGCTCGTGACAAACTTTGGCAGACCCCGTTGCATGTCGCAGCGGCCAACAATGCGCTCACATGCGCTGAAGCCATTTTGGCACACCAGGAGAGGAAGCAGAACAGCGCTCACAACTTCAACTTTCTTGACATATCAGACAAATTCAACCGTACCAGTCTTCATCACGCAGTTTTCAACGGCCATGTTCAAATGGCCCAGCTTTTACTCGAACACGGAGCCAATCCGGATATCCTCGACAAAAAACAGAGGAGGCCTGCACACTACGCAGCATTTTTAGGACACGACGAGATGCTCAAGCTCCTTGTGCAACACGGAGCACAACTCGAGGTTTTCGATCAGGACCGTCTGACCCCGTTGCACGCTGCCTGCGCTGGAGGTCGTGTAAACGCTCTGCAAACGTTGCTTTCGATGGGAGCCAGATTAGACGTAACCGATTCCAAGGGGAACACCGGACTGCACATCTGTTGTCTCAACGGGAAAGCGGATGTCGCTCAAAGTCTCATCGCAGCCGATTCTCCTCTGTCCGCCACGAACCTTCTCGGTGGGTATCGTCCCTGAACTCGATCAGTTAATATGCGTTGCTGACAGTCCACTGACTTATTGTGTCGCTCATCTCCAGGGTACACACCGCTCCATTACGCGGCCGCATCAACTCATGGTGGCACGTGCGTCGAACTTCTGCTTAACATGGGAGCCCACGTGAACGCCAAAAGCGCGTCTGGACGCACCCCTCTGCATATGAGCGCTATTCATGGCCGTGTCACCAGGGCTCAGAATTTAATCTACGCGGGAGCTCAGCTGAACACAGCAGACAGGTAAACCTCGCGCCTCAGATATAACGGATGAGGCATCTCAAGACTCGACTACATATGTATGTGTGCCACCTCGACTATATCAACTCGACACAGTCCAAGCAGACGTACACTGGGAAATCCGGCGACCAAGGGGACCCGCGGGTGGTGCCCGGTGTTTCTCAAGGGTCTATATGATCGAGGTTATCTTTATTCGAATCGCTATCGCGTCGACCAAGATATTCGTTTTCTTATTCCAGACAGGGACTCACAACGCTCCACATAGCGGCTCGTTACGGCCACGAACTCTTAGTCCAATGTCTGATCAACAAAGGTGCCAACGTGTCGGCCACTTCTCGCGATGGAAGCAGCGCTCTCCACCTGGCCGCTTTGTATGGTCACTTCGCTGTCTGTATTAAGGTCGGTTCGATGAGATTTCATGATGTTCTAAATGTATCCTTATGTGTCTTCAATGAAATGCGGAATGTTTCTCTCAAGTTACCGAATAGCTTAGTTGTTTCCTCTTCACTAACGCTCCAATCTTCCCGTGCAGCTTCTGTCAGCCGGTGCCGACGTTCTCGGAAGGGATAACCAGGGCAGAACCCCAATTCATTGCGCAGCGTTTGCTGGAAGCCTGGAGCTCGCTCAAGCTCTAGTTAACGAGTATCTCAATAATATGGGAAACCAGTTCGCGAAAAGGGCTGCTATCGACTCAATCGTCGACACTAATGGTGAGTTCTGCGACGAGAACCCACTGTTTTAGCTCTCGGTTTCAACAAAGATCAAGCCAAAGATTCGCTCACGATGCCGGAAACCGAACATGCAGCCATTTCTTTCAGGTCGAACCCCTTTGCATTATGCCGTGTCAAATCGTAACCAACACCGCGATGTCAACTTACTAGTCTACCTCAACCAAGAATTTTCCCTTGATGCTGGTCGGCATGATGTGGATGGCAGGACGCCTCTGCATCTTGCATGTTCGTTGGAGGATGATCTCTATGTTAACTTTTTCTTGGGACTTCTGAAAGCAGATGAATGGTGTAAATTACTTGACAATAGCGGGGCCGGCCCTCTCCACTACGCAGCTTTCGCGGGCAACTGTCAAGCTCTCCAAGCGGTATGTGTCATCTTGAGCAGCATTGAAGTTGCAATTTCAATTTGTCTCATATATCTGAAAATGGCCTCCTCGATCACAGATTTTATCTCAACTGGCGTCCAAAGACATTCGTGCCATTTTGGGTACACCACCGATGTGCCCTACTCAGCGTTTATCTCCACTCGAACTCGCCGCTAGCGGTGGTCATCTTCAATGTTTGCAATTGCTCTTAGAGTTTGCAACCCGAGAGGATGGCGAACCGTGCCCAGGAAAACGTCCGGACATGTCTCTAGTACTGGCGGCCAAGCACAACAGGTTAGATCCCAACACGAGGTCGTTTTTGCCTTGCTCGCTCGCCCTGCTGTACCATGAGCCATCATACCGATGTCTGATCTGGGAACGATTCTCACAGTTTGAATCAATATTTCAGAGAAGCGTGTCTTGTGTATTTGTTGGATTGTGGTCTTTACGACGTCAACCTTACCGACAAACGAGGTCGCACCGCATTGATGTACGCCGCGATGCGATCGTCCGGCCAAACGATTCGAGCTCTTCTCGAACAAGGCGCAGAGGTCAACATTCGGGACCATCGGGGACTGGGAGTTCTTCACTATGCTTTCAATAATCACGAAGCGACCAAGGAGCTCCTTGAAACGGGAGCGCCAATCCTCACCCGCGTGAAAGTTCCGTGCAAAAGCCCCCTGCATCTTGCTGCTCTTTCTGGCAACGCAAAAGTTTTGTCCGACCTTATCAATGCCCTGCAGGAAGACTTGCAATCGATTTCCGATAGTGTCGCATCTGCAAACGGTCTCTCGTACGGCGGGAAAACAATAATGTCGCTGAGAGACCCCCAGGGTTACTCAGCCTTGCATTACGCCTGCTACTCAGGGAACCGCGATTGTGTAGCCTTGCTGCTCCACAAAGCCAAGGAAGAAATGAGTGAAGACGCTGAGATGCAGGTGGCTCCAAGGGCTCACTTCACCGAACTTCATTGTGCGGCGTTAGTATTTTCCTTTTTTTGTTCGTATTTCTCGTGTAATGTCGAATGGAACCCGAGTCAAGTATAAACCCCATATTCTCTCAACAGAGGTCACCTCAACGGCGTTTCTCTTCTCGAATCAATTTTTCAACTTTTCGGGATGCAAGCTCTTCACGCCAAAGATGCTCATGGTCGGACGGCCCTTCACATTGCTGCCATACGTGGTGTGGTTAGAAATCTCGAGTGGCTCATGATTCGAGGATCTGATGTTGACGCGAGGGACAACCAGGGTTGCACTCCTCTGATGCTGGCAGCTCAGTATGGCCAATGCACCATCATCGGTGAGTTAGGAGACCGTTGGTTCATATGGTTCCCAGACAGACCGATATTTGCCTCCTCACAAAAAGGAAAGTCATCGGGAGCTGTTCTCTCGTTGAAGATCGATGTTGAATTCTCTTTGCAGAGTATCTGCTTCGACGCGACGCCGATCCTTGCGCTCAAGATATCGATGGGAACAGCCCTCTCCATCAGGCATGCATCCATCATCAAGAAAGTGTTGTACAATTATTGCTTGAAAACAAACATTTGGGGAAGCTCGTGAACCTCGCCAACCAGGAAGGACGCACCGCTCTACATCTGGCGGCTCGGAACGGTTTGGTGACAGCCACACAGTTGCTCATTGTCAAAGGTGCTGACGTTGTCGCGAAGGATAAGTTTGGTAAGCGCTCCCACCCTACTTCAGATATCCATCGGTTCTCTGAAGACCATGCTCCTGAATGCACTCGAATCCTGACTCAGATCTCTAAGGAGTCAGATCTGACCATCGTTCCCGTTTATCCACAGGACATACTCCTGCGTTGTGTTGCGCGACAAATGCTCAGGTTGCTCGATGCCTTAAACTGATTCTCGATGTGTCCCCTTTGGCGTTCTCAGCATCTGGGCCATGCCCAGACATGCCCAGCCCGCCTCTCAGTGAAGAAGAAGAAGAGAATTTCACCCACTGAAGCACTCTTCCGACACGAGTACAACTTCTACTACTGCAACTGTACTGATAATACTTCTACGTGCAGAGTCGATGACGTAGCCAAACTGTAACCTGAGTTACAAAGTATTAACAGGGGACAACACAAACTCAAAACAGCACATACGAAATGCTTTTGTAATTCTCGCGGTTGCTGTGTTAATTTTCCGTTTGTATGGTAGACGCATCGGAAGCATCTTGTTCCCTTCTTGTAGGCGAAAGCCACGGCAAGGTGCGAAAGCAGATAGCCATTTACCGTGTGATGAGACGTTCCACTTCTGGCGAAATTCTCGAGCTCATACGTAAACGTATGCGTACCTTCCGCCTGTCGAAACTCGCGACCATATTTACCTAGACCTCGTAGACAGGAAAGAAAACAACCAAGCTAGCTACAGACGAGCATGGACACAACACACACACATTCACACGAACCGTTGATGAGAAACACGAGAGAGTTTCAAGAATTCTTCCTAACGATTACCGCGATTGAGTAATCTGACAACCATTAACAAGGATGTTCCGCTGTGATTGCCGGCCCTCCCGTCGGACGCTGTTGGCGTCGACGATCTGCTCAAGGTCGCCTTCAGTGCCTTCGACGACCCGGGGCAGCCTGGCTGCAGTGAGCTGTCGGACCGTCCATTTCAACCTTGCCTTGATCAGGGTTCTGATCTCTTAGAAAAACACCATAGCTATTAAAAAGATATCCAATATGACTATATATACTTACGGTAATACTGGCGAGCAGCAAACATCGAGTTGTTCGCGCGAGTCGAGTCTACTACTTTGATACGAGCATCTCTTCCGGTATCGTTCAGTCATGCGACATCTCAACTATAGTGACGACGGTTCTGATGATCGCAATGCTGGTAGGTTTCACCGATGATTCTTATTGATATTGCCATTATTAACCTTGCTATTAAGATTTCTAGTTGTCACTCGAACATTTTTTTGTCAATCTCTCACTCGCCTGTCGTGGCCATCGACGTTCAAGGAAGAAGATGACAGCGGTCCGGCAGGGAGAAAGTCTGCGAAAGGAAGGAGAATGGGGTTCGAATACTTGAGCTTTCGAGATGGACTCTCCGTGGTTCTGGTGACTAATTTATAGAAAACGCATTCAAGCTTCCCAGATAAGAACTACCCGAGTCGTTTCACACAATCTTATCATCCCTTTGTCCATTCTCGAACCTACTTTCCGTAGTTCTCAATGGAACGCCATGTTTTGAAAGCTGGGGAAATCTAAAGCATTGGAGTAGCGCATTGTGTGGTCTCTGAGCTGCATTTGAAACGACTTTCCGATCATAACGAACAATATCGTGCGTAAAAGTGAGGGAGTTGACGTGGACAATCTCTCTCGAAGTGCTGGACTCCATGGGTTGTCAGATGTAAACTGACAGGCAGACTAAAGTTACGCGCGGAATGAAGTCATAGTGCTGGGCATATACATACATTCTAACTAGTAAAACATACGAATCATCGAGCGAGTGGAGAGAAAGGTTGCCTTTCAACATCGTTCCGAGGCTTTTGAAGGCTCCGAATCCGATGCACCGGCTTTCTCTTCCATGATCATGACTCAAGAGCGTCCTGGCAGAGAGGACGGCTTAGGATAAAGCAGACTGATAGGGAGAGAAACACTACAGGTGGACCATCTCTCTCACAAACACAATTTAGTGATCGGGACCCACTCTACGAGCAGGAGTCAGCATTGAACTTCTCTTGAAGTTCGTCATAAGCTCCCATCATGTGATTTGCAACGTTTCCAATGGTAAAATTGTGAGCTTTTGTCTCGAGAACTTCCTTAGCGCTCAGTTTGTAGCCATAGTCTTGGGCAACCTAGCGAGCAACAACAAAACCACCCCAACCACCAACCATATAGTAGAATGATCGTAACAGAATGCGGTTTGGCTTGTTAAGCTGGCTAGCTAGTCGTTGTCCCCGTGGGACCCTCAAAGTGAATCCCGACTCTTCAAGCTGCCGTCAGTCTGACCTGCAGTGATTCGAAGGAGGTTCCGAAGGGTTGTTCCGCCGGTCTCCTTCTTGCCCTATATCTCTACATATTGACTGACGAACCTTGGAGCTTCTGTGATCTGCACGGTGCAATGTCTTTCTCACGCTGACTTCTTCTGTGAGTCAACTTCAGTATCTACTCGTATGTACTTTCACAGTGCCTCTTTCACTTACCTACCTACTAACTAATCGACAAACAAACCACTATCTATCAATCTATCTATCTTCCCATCTATTGAATACCGTCGGAACGGTGAACCAACAATCAGTGAATCAATCATTAAGTTATCCTCGAGTTCCCCGCCGCCAAAAAGAGAAGCAAGAAATCGCGCTCACGGAGTTCTGTGTTCACGACGAAAACGAGCCCGATGATCTTGATGATATTTGAATTTGGTGAATCAATCTCATCTATTGCCATGCTCACAATAACAATGTTGAAGGCAGTTTGAAGATATGGAGAATAAAATTGTCAATAGTTACATTCGTTTTTTTCCTCTCTTCGGTACCGCATGCTTGTTCCGGCTCAGCCGCGTTGGAGGAAAGAAAGTTCTTTTGATCGCATTTTCCGAGCGCGAAATGGAAAATATCAGGTTCAGTTTCATAGAAGATTACCATGAACCCAAACAGTTTATCTGAATCACTGCTTACTCGCGAGCAGAAACGTAGCTCAGTCATACATATGTGTGCTCTCTGTGTTACCGTTTTCGGCTGCATTGGGAATGTCGTTATCAGCATGAGCAGTCCAATTTTACAGTGTAATGCACACAGTTTGAGACAATGCTTGAGAGGTCCCTGAGGCCCACCAGAGGCGACAGGTGAAGCGCCTTAAGCGTAACGTTTACTAAGAGGCCCGAGGCCCCGTCTCCATGCGTGCATTGGACCCGTGACGATCGTGGAATACAGGTGGATGAACTAGGTAGTCCACGGCCAACAATTCGCCAGCCCATCGACGAACATGATCGGTCAAGAGAATGCTATTATGGAACGAGGAGGGTGCCGGGCAAGCTTCAGCCCTCGTATGGAAAACCCTCCGCCCGATGTTAAAAAGTACGAACCTATGTGAACAAAGTCATTTGGAATCGAGGGAAATTTTCAAGTCCATGGGACATGGAAACGCGATTTCTGAATTTCTCGGAAGTCTCTGAATTTTCCCCATAAGTTTGACAGCTTCCCCAGAAATTTCGTCTCGTCTCGCATCCTTCGCATTGGGAACTCTACCCATTGCTGCAGATCTGCTTCTTACATTCGTAGCGTTTATTTCGAGCTCGGCTGTCGGTTCTGTCTCTCACCATGCATTGTATTCAACTGTTCTTCTACTGAATGAACATTCTACTTCTAGCAATGTTTTCGTTCATTCTTCGAAGTGCTTTGTTGGGACTGATCTCGACGATAGCGGAGAATTTTCCGTTTCTTCGCCTCCGAACGCTTCATAGGAGTTCTAGGGAAGAAAATGGTGGCAACACAGACGGCTACCCGCTATCCAGCGTACTTTTTTTGGCATATTGGATCTGGGGAAGAGTCTCCAGCGAACACGAGCACGCTTCTTCGGAAGAACCGAAAATATTTGATGACATCTGAAAGATAGCGAGTAATTAAAGATCCCGGGATCGTTCTTCACTGATGAGATGATTCTGGCGGCAAAAAAAAAACAGATGAGCGCAAAAACCAAGCGAGAAATGGAGTGACTTTTCACGCACGTAGCAAGGACACGAACCATGACGGGCTACAGATAGGCCGAACATATAGAAATACCTGGCGAATGAATCAAGTGCCAGAGAAGCAAGATCAAGAGTATGAAGCGAAATCGCAGGAAGGATGCCCAGTATCCATATCGATCATGATGCCATGGGCATGAACAAGAGAACATGTAACAGGACTGACGTGCCAAAAGAATTATAGAACTGCGTATCAATTGAAAAGATGTTCTCGGCCAGGGAAAGCACGGATGCTTCTAATTCTAAGCTGAAAGAGAGAATTTGGGAGACCCAGTAGGACGAGTAAGGGCATGGCATGTGTCCGAAACCCACTCTGAAACCGTTTGATTCATCGATTCCGCGGAGATCTCCCCACGATGGCAAGAGCAGGTGAGCCATCAGGCAAACGCCACGAGAAGCAAGAAACACAGGAGAGCGAAAGCTCAAGATGCGGCATTTACGAGGAACCAGTGAAACAAGTAATCTTCGAGTGAAACGATCAGAACAGTCTTCTCGTAGAGTGAATGATGTCGCTCGATGAGATTGGTGGGTTATCCCGAGAATACGAACTCCAGCCATCGCCATGAAGTGTTTGTGACTTTACGGATCAACAGAATTTCATACACTTGAGCCGCTTGAGATCGTACGTGATCGAATCCGGTACCTATCTATCGAAAAAGATTGCTATGAATCCACACCGTCAACTCGGATCACTATTCGCGTCTGTTCAGAAACGTAGGTTGCCGATCCTGTCATCGAATTCAGCTACTTGACTTTGTCAATTGATGCCTTACTTTTCGTTACGAAAAACATGTGCGAAGCATTGCTCTCTTTCCTCTCCCTTTTTTTTCTCTCGCAGCCTGACGGCACGTCATTTGTGAGGTCTTTTTGTCGACGCGTTCGGCTCTGCTCAAAATGTCGTTATCAGCGTAATCAGTTCAATTTCACAGTGTAATGCACACAGTGTAAGACAACGCTTGAGGGGTCCCTGAGGCCCACCAGAGGCGACAGGTGAAGTGCCCTCAACACAACGACTGCTGAGAGGCACGAGGCCCCGTTTCCATGCTTGCTTCGGGCCCTTGACGAAAGTAGAAGACAGCAGGATGTACTATAGCCCCCAGTCAACAGCTGAAAATGAGCTGACACCTTGTCTTTGGCGGGGACCTCAACGCTCGGGAGTTAATCGACGAATTTGACCTCTTCGGTCTCGCGGACGCATATTTCCTCGCCTGTTCCAATCTCCACGATATATGCATATAGTATATAGTAATATTTATAGTATGTAGAAGTATGTGTAAATCGGCGTGCAGCATCCAGAGACTTGGGGATCAGAGAAGAAAACACAGCGGTAACACTTTATGGACATTCGCAGAATTTCATCCTTGAAATGAGATCCTCGAGACTATGCTTTTCAGTTTGAGGGTGCGAGGGTGGCCGTTAATTAGATCGCGTTCTGAATAGAGCGCACCTTGAACAAGAGCGCGCTCGAAGTAGAGCGCAGGTGTAGGTAACAGGAGCGCAGATCGACCTCTAGCACAGTCGAAGTAGAGCACACGTCGGATTCGAGCGCAGGTTCCTAGCGCGCTTCTGATCAGAGCCCCTACCTATGAAGAGCACGATTTGGTACCTAGCAAACAGGATATCTATCATGTTGAACCGAGCTGTGCGTTGCTTGAGGGACAAGACGACTCACCCGGAGACTCGTGGAGAGTGCTGGCTGGCGGCCGGCAGAGCCTCGATTCGATCGAATGATCGACGACACTGGTCAGCAGAAGCCTGAAAGCCAGATACCGGCGCTATCCATCGATCCGCGGTGAATTTGGGCTCTCCTAGCCAGGAGCGTAGCCGGGATTTTTTTTGGGGGCTCTATGTTATGGGTGGGGGGGGGGGGGGCGACTCGATACTTGGGACTCGGCAGTAAAGGGAATTAACATGAGAAGCAAAAATTATTGGGGAGGTGGAGGCGAAAATGTGTTCACGCTTAGAGATAAATCGCCCAAAAGAAAGTCTATGCCATCACGACCCGTAATCATTGAATTCGTCCAAGTATCGATTACTTTCTTTGTTACGAACTGCGTCACGATGGTGCAAGAACTCAAATATTCAAGCCAGATTTTGCATCACACTAGAAGGAACTCACTCTCGGAAATATCCGCCGAGAAACCATCAAATAAAAGCCCTTTACATCACTTGGACCTTCCTGAGCTCTCGCTCCTCTGGGAGGAAGTGATGTTAATGTAATGTACTCAGTCAGCTGTCATGAGTACTCCTCTTTCCATCTCCTCTCGTGTCGGTCAAGTCACCGAGCGCGCGTTTCCTGCTTCGGGCTGTCCATTCGGAACTCTCCCAACACAAACATGACTGACAATAATCATTCGATAGCGACCGTGCGAATAAGTATGATCAGATCGACTCAGTCAGAGCTATTGTCAGATTGTTCCAAGACTGCAGCATGTTCCTCAGGCAACGATGGTCAGCTCGTCGGGAATTCCAGTTTAATAAACCTTCCTCTGATCATCATCGTAGACGAACGAACACGAATAAAGGCGACAGCATATATATATCATATCTACATAGACTTTTTTGTATCGTTGTAAATGAATTGGTGAATCAAGATGATCCGAACTCCGAGGACATATGAGTGACTCTGCGTTGACAACTTCGTTCGTCGTTCATCCTGTCTGTTGATCTATCCTCCCACCTCATATCGTCCAAAGCGTCCCTGAGCTATCAGTCGGATACTTCGATAACGTGGAAGAAACGCTTTCTGAGATGATTTTCGCCATCTTGAACGAGTCCTTCGAATCCCTCATTATCCGCAAAACGTCTCTGCAAAGGCATGCTTTTCATGAGGGCCACGCGTCGCGGCAATCGTTTCTCCTCGGTTTCCTCAGCTTCGTCTTCAGAAGAACTCATCTCGATGACGTCAATCGATCGTGCGCCTCGGCGGCATTCTACAGCATTGCGCCGCCGCTGGTCAAAAAGCGCCCTTTGTTAGAAACACTCGATGACTCGGACGGGTGATCGTTGCTCTGGAAATTAGGATAGTCAGCTTATCGTTAGTTAGATAGCGGATTTCATGAGATGAATTTGGAGGTTCCCTACTGCATGCGCGCAAAGGCTAAATGCGCGCAATACTTGATGCTTCAAGCTTTCGAACTCTTATTCGCCTTCGTGAGTACCCTCGACGTCGCGCAATCTAATCTAGATTAATCTTTTTCGAGATGAGAGGAAAGACATGGAAATGCCTCGGGAGGAAGGCTGCAAACCCCTTGAGCTGTGCAATGTTACAGATACCGGTGTATTGAGAGTAGGTCCCCGCTGCGGGACGAAGGCTGCAACGATTCACAGAATGGAAGCGGTTCGTGATCTCAGGAAACGGTTCCTGATTTTGAACCAATGCTTTTTTTCACGAGAAATGAAACATAGTCCACCATTCTCGGATTCCAGTCTTCTCAAAATCTCATCGTAGATGATTCGTTGGTCTGAGACCAATTTTCGGGAATTCTCCTCCACCATCTGAGCTTGATCTTCAATGCTGTGCAGGGTGGGGCAAATTATTTTCCCTGATTACAAATGCTTGGCAAATCTCGAGGAGAAAAGTTATCGGAGTTTTGTTTGCGCCAAAAGTTTCGTATTTCTATGCGGTTTCAGATAGAAAAATCAA
The DNA here is from genome assembly GCA_021527715.1 of Neoseiulus cucumeris. NCBI lineage: Eukaryota > Metazoa > Arthropoda > Arachnida > Mesostigmata > Phytoseiidae > Neoseiulus > Neoseiulus cucumeris. The sequence continues at coordinate 34,539 of JAJSRV010000014.1, read as the reverse complement.
ACTTGAAAAAAATGCAGCTTGCGGAACCTCCGCTCCGAAAAGAAGGCGAAATTCAACGATTTTCAATGGGGCTTCATTTAAAACGTGACAAATGACTTTGCAAACGAAAAAAAAAATAAGCTTTACATTATCGAGACCCCGATTCTTTTCCGAAACCTCGAAGATTTTCATAAATTTGATGAACGTTAAGTTTTGAAAATGTGGTCGGTCAGGTGCCGGCCTGGCTTCTCGATGCAGCACCTCAAGCGTTCTCGAAAATGTAGCTTAAAAAAACTTAACGTTCGTTAACGAAAACTTGACGTTCATCAAATTTATGAAAATCTTCGAGGTTTCGGAAAAGAATCGGGATCTCGATAAGGTAACGTTTATTTTTTTTTGCAAAGTCATTTGTCACGTTTTAAATAAAGCTCCGTTGAAAATCGTTGCGGAGGTTCCGCAAGCCGCAATTTTTTCAAGTTTGGTTTTCCTTCTGAAACCGCATAGAAATACGAAACTTTTGGCGCAAACAGAACTCCGATATCTTTTCTCCTTGAGATTTGCCAGGCATTTGTAATCAGGGAAAATAATTTGCCCCACCCTGTATTCTGTTTCACGACTCAAATCGCGGTCTAGAACGCTTGCCGTCAGTCGATTCGAGGTCGGCAACCCTACTTGACTCAACTTCTTGTTCGCTACATTCAAACTAACGTCTTCGTTGAGGTTCGATGTTTTCATTATATACATTGGGCGTGATTTGGAGACTTGAATCGTGATTTGATAGTCGTAAGCGGTGCAAAATATCCTCACTCATACAATCCCTATGTTTTTCCCAGAGATCCTTAAGATTCGATGGGGAACATGTTGTCAAAATCACGGCAAACAGCGCCCGTATTTGACGGGGATGGGCTGTGTTTGATGCCTCAGTCAAAGTCGCGTTCCAGTGCGTATCGTTCTCAAGAATATTCAACTTTTGACACACTTCCCGATAAGTGTCACACAGGACGTCGTCTACTGTTCGTGGTTCCTGGAAAGATCTCGGACCACGAACTTTGATTAGCAATTAGCGGAGGTAAAATCACTCTTGGTTGCTCGGATGAACAGTATAAACCCGTCCTAAGGCATCGCAGGAAAATAAATCCGGTTCATTATGTACAGGTTTCCCTTGTTTCCGTCGTTGAAATTTCTTTCCACTTGCGTTCCAAGTGTAGTATTTGGGTACTTCCGAATATAAAAGCGATCTCGCGAAAGAATCTTTGCAACACAGGGCGAAAAAAGCAGCCAATGTGGTTTGCGGCGGTGAAAGCGCTATGCTTTTCAAGTTCTTCGCGTTGAAATACATACGTTGTGCATTCTCCAAGTGAACGGCCAAGTGAATCACCGTCGGGTACCTTTTATGTATTGGGAAAGCAAAGATTCGCCAGGCAGCCTCACTGCTACTGATGTGGCGTCTGATGTAGCGATAACATCTGTCTTTCATGCACGGGGACTTGTCGTTCATTGTTCCGCAGGGTCCATGGATCATGTTTTTCGTCACAACTGCGAATAATTCTGGATCACTTTCGATATCAGGTAGTTCCGCTGAAATGATTTCGTCAATTTGGTCTGGCGTGATTTCCACGACCAACCAAATCAGTAGATGGGCGTGAGGCAATCCACGTTTTTGCCATTCAATTGAGTACATCCAACAGCGGGTCTCGCCGAAGACTCGACATTTCACTATGAAGTCCATCATCGCTTCAAGTTTCTGCTTGAATACGCGTGCAACGATGTCCGGTCGATCCTCAGATGTCTGTCCTGGCAACAGCTGCTCCTTGATGTCTCCCCACGTGGGATCTCAGGTGAAAGTTATGAAGAGATCCGGCCGTCCATGAACCCGAACATGAGCCATTGCGTCCTGAGCATATTCGTGCATGTGTCTTGGAATTCCTACGAATGTGGATGGGAGAATCACCATCGTTCCCACGTCACTCTTAGTCATATCTCCGTCGCGGGCGACGGCATCGCGTAGATGGATATATTCTTCCGAGCGCAGCTTGGTTTGGTTCAAGCGAATAAAGAGAAGACGCTCAGTGTCAATCATTGCGTACATATCGACTAAATATTGCTGAAAGAGCTGGCGACATTTCAATATATAGTTATCCCTATCATCCCTAATCATTAATTGATAATCATAAAAATTCATCGCACTGACTTTTTTTGTTAGTTTCTTCACCATCTCGGGGGTTCCTCATCTTGATGTTAAAATGATGAGAGCTCGGTCACAAACCTGAATAAACCAAACTTGAACTTGAACTATCCATCCTGACCTTGCCAGAATGTCGCGCCCGTTAAATTCTTCGCCGACCATGACTAACGCTACTTCTTGGACTGTGGCCACATTCAATTGTCGCTCATGCAAGCCCCTTGGCGTCTTATCGGCTCTGATGACAACAACATAGTTCTCGTGGGCATTCCTTTGACCCTGGTCTCAAAATGCTTCACCAAGTCATTGAATAAAGGGTTCCCACACGATGGTAGACTTGACCTTGCACTTTGAAAATTGGCATATAATCTTCCCTAATTATTTCTGTGGCACCGAAGGAGGTCATTTGGAAACATGAATTATACTTTCGGATGCTCCCGAGAAACCGCTTTGATTCAACCGAAAGTCCGGACATCAGTGACTTGAGCGGCTCCGGCGTTGGAAGCAGTTCGGGAAGTTTGACCTGTCCCCCCGCACAACAGAGTCCCGGCGCTTCGGATTTGAATCGTAATGCGCGGCAAAACTTGCGCGTCGTATCCATCTTCCCGACGACCACACTCGGATGGCTTTCATATTCTCGTTTTGGATCGTAGGCTCTTGCAGCCAAACACAGATCCATATACTTTGCCAGTCTACTCCGTTTCATTCGTTCTCGCTGACTCATTAATCGGAGCCGTCGCTCATCTTCCGGCTCCTTCGCCTTGTCGCTCATTCGCTCGAAACTGTGTCCTTCTAACGAAAGTTCCTTGCTCACGAGGTCCAAGCAGCAGCTGTCGAAAACTGAATCCGCCCCTGGTCGTTACATCGACCCCTGCTGCGTTCCCCGTCTCCTCCGCCCGTGCATCGGATCGTCGGCCACTTCTGCTTCCCTCCTTCGCCCTTTCGGTTTGACCTTCTTTTTTTCCGCTCGCAAGAGTTTCTTCCGTTCGGCTTCGACCGAAGCTTGACTCAAGTTCGAACGTTTTCGCGCCATTTATTTCTTGGTTTCTATCTCGCTTTCCATCGTTTCACTTCACACGATTCGTCAATCGCGCCCAGTGACTTTCAGCGCGTTGGCGTTCGTTGTCAAAAGCAACAAACACCTGTAACTCCCTCGCCTCTCTGCATGTCGAGATGACGACATCGCTGTCGCTCTCGCTGCATCCTTATCTACTGAAGACAACGAAGCTCTCTGAGGGACCCATTTTTCCGTCAGAACTCGTCGCGTCCTGCACCGGTATTTGTGTGTGAATTACGTGCACCGAACTCTTCCCCGTCCCTCGTCTAGTCATTGACTTTACCGCGGACAGAGTTCCGGCGCACATTCGCATTTACTGGTTTATAATTAAAGTTAAATATATAGTAATAATAGATTGAAGAAGAAGATTTATTGGTTTAGATTCAGCGGTTTATTCATGCGGTGAGTTCGCTGTTAGACAGAAAATATTGTCCTCCAATGAAGATTACGTTGATCATCAAGACATGAACAGTCGTGAGGAAAGGTTGGGTAGCGAAGGCAGCGGTACTACCTAAGCGTAACGTCGCAAGAACAGTCATATTTGAAGCACGAAATGTCCAGGTACAACACCCAGACACCTGATTGAGTGAAAACATGAAGACACATCACTGAATGTGCTGAACCATCGGACAACATTCTTAGCACATACCATACTATACCAACAAAGAATGTCCTGGGCAGCTTCCACGATGTAACGGTTTCCATGAGGTTCACTATAGAACCGATAGTGCAAACCTTCAAAAGCCTGATACCCTAAAATCCCGCATATAACGAACCCTATTTTACAAATAACTTTTTTATTTTCAGGCTGGTTTTCATGGAAAATGTGCTCGTTTATATGCTCGATGAAATCAACATTCCTTCAATGTTTCAAGGAAAATTATCAGGAAATGCCGATTTCATGAATATCATCACGTTCAAATCACATCTGCAGTACGAAAAAAAGTTCGTTACACGCGGGAGCTTAAGGTAACATTGTTTTTCGTAACGGTGAGCCTCCTAGGAGGCGATCCTTAGTCTTTTCGCAGTTACTTGTACGGCTGCCTGCGAGAAGTTGATTTACAAAGCTTCTGTAGTCGTCCTTTCTCTACCAGTGAGCTTCCTAGAAGAAGCTCGCCATTCTTTCCCGTTACCTGCATGGAGGCTAAATTAAACGATCACGTAGGGAGTGAATACGCTCCCACTACCTCCCGAAAGAGAGACCGAGCGTTACGTTTTCCCGCTCGACTAAGGCGAGCACCGCCGGTCAAGGATTTTTGGTGAATTTTCGACCCTCTAGAGCAGTGGTTCCCAAACTTTTCCGACCCGTGGACCCCCTATCGATCTCTCCACGCTCTCATGGACCCCTCCTAGAAGATGCTGGAATCGCGTCAAGCATATAGTACAGAAGAGGAAGCTGTAATCATTGGGCACGATCTGAGTTCATTTACGGCCATGTATTTCTCTGGTTCCTCTTCCCACAGCTACACGATGAGGTACTGCGAATACGCGAAAACATGGTAATCGCGGACGAGATCCATGTCTTGAGTGACTCGGGTCAAGTTTTCCGACAGGCTAGGAGGGAGCTCCTCTGTTTGGGACTCTCGTCTTCTGATTGTTTCTCGCGGCTTTGGCTGCGCGCGAAGTTCGGGAGCCAAAGCATCGCTTCACCATCAGACATCATGGAACTGGTAGAATTCATTAATGCAATGGATCGATCACGATACGAAGTTCCCTGAATCGGGATCGAACTCCCTGATGCGATAGATCTATTACGATACAAAATTCCTCAAGTCGGGATCGAAGTTTGCCTGATCAACCTGTGGTCTTCGCGAGCTGCGATGTCGAAGTTGCGTCTTGACTTCGAGATTGTATCTTCAACCGTTCTGAATGATCAGTACTGAACATCCATCGAAAATACCCGTCAACGGAATGAGCATTCTAATGAAGCAATGCGATCGACTTGACGCTCCCGTTCGATTCTTACTTTCATTTCTGTGGTATCGAAACCTTCCATGGACCCTCAAGAGACCGCTAGGCACCCCCAATTTCTTGTCTTGGTCTCACGCACCCCTAAAAAATTGCTGTGGACCCCTTTGTGGCCCTAGGGACCACTTTGGGAACCACTGCTCTAGAGAAACCTAGGCTGAACTGGTCCATCTACAACGGAGATTATCAACTCGACATTTGGACAGCTTCCATCGAATTTCGTTACACAAAGGACGAAGTCCGAGTCCGATGAACCTGCAGCTCTGGCTTTCAGAACGACGTTCTCACCTCAGACGCCCTCTCCATGCTCGATAGTAAACATGATGCCGAGCTCGCCCCGCGGGCACCTCATCAACCGCATTCACAACTGAGCCCCCTCTTTCGTTCACCGGCCGCCATCTTGAGCCATACTCGCACTGAGAGCCTTCGTTTCGACGTGGTTTGCAGAATGAGTTTACTCTATAGTATTTTAGATGGTGAAGGCCCGCAAAAGTTCTCTGAGTTTCTAGATTTCGCCGAATACTGGATACGTAAGTTCAAATTCTAGACGAGACTGTGCGTCGCGACGAAAATTCGGAAACTCCCGCACCCAAGAGGGTCGCCGCCGCCATCGACTCTTCCGGCTTGTCCGAGCCGGAAAGTTCAACGCAGTATTCATTCATTGAACCCGATTCCTTCGGACTTCGCCCACAACTTTTCCGTTCGCCGTCTGCGACCGCCGGCAGACCACGTAGCACTGCTCCTGACTTCAGTGATGAGGAAGCATTGCTGTGCGCCGGCGTCGTCATTTGTCGGCGGCGGCGGCGGGCTGCAAAGAAGCTAGCCCGCCGTCTATTTTTTTTCTGCTATTTTTGCTTGGAGTGAGAATCACAAAATTGACAGCGATTTGACTTGGGAAAAACGATAGGATTCCTTGGCAGTATCACATATCTTGAACTCCATATTCCTCGGAATCACAACAAGCGTTCCATAGTTTGAAGTTATGTTGTGTCGCCAAGATCACTCTCGATTTTATACATGCTGGGTGGCAGTCAGCCAATGCCGACTCATTCATATTTCGGTAGAATACTCTTGTTGTCATGTATGAAGAGAACTTTGGACATCGTGAGAGGCCTCATCGAACATCCCTTTCCTCCCAACGCGTTTTTGACGGAAGAAAAGTGCCGTTCAAGTTCGGCAGAGGTGGCGGGGATCGACAAGATGACATGCGCCAGAGGCGCTAGGGACGGGAAACTGTCAACGTTGTTGACCCACCGTTACAGTAATTCAAAATGATACTCAAAAGCTCAATGATGAGAAGAAATCAAGGTTGTTTCATAAGATTTGACTGAGGTGATTCGTTCGACTCTCGCATCGACCTTAAATTTTGGTGTTCTGCACGTCAGCTGCAGAGGAAAAAGCTATAGAGGAAGCGCGGCGCACAGCTCTGTGAGGTAGTCAGAGCAAACATGCTGTCTTCGACCATTCACTTTGTGAGCATTTCATATACTCGTTTGCCGGCTCATCGAGAAGTTTCGAAACATTACATATTGACAGTGCTAAACATCGTCTCGCGCCCTGTCCCTGGGGGTTTCTCTGGTCTTTCTTCCTAGCTCAAAGTTACCCATTGTCGAATGCATGCGAATATGGCCGACTTATATTGTTTTGAACTTTCAGGCAGAAAACTCTCCGAGCGTGCTCGACTGGAAGAAGAACGGCGACTCGGAGTCAGAGATGAAGGTTAGCAAGCCCTAAAAGTCTTCTTTGTGCCTCATTCTTCATCAGGTGAAGAGGCGCCGAGATTTTGACAAGCTCTCGACCTAGGAGAGCGCCGCCGAATGACCGAGATCGCTGCTCCACCTTGGAGTCTGCGAGATTGTTGAGTATCCTATGAGAATTATTCGCACGCTAGGCAAGAAATTGAATCGCTTCCCCCGCTATCATTGACTCGTATTATTTCTTCCCCCCAGAGGAATACTTCCCTGTCGACGTAGATATAAGTCTTTGGTTGGTTCCATTCTGCGAAACTGGTTGCGACACTTCTCTCTGGGTGGTTGCCAAAGGCGAGGATGGTTGCGAGTTTTCTTCCGAATTCCCAACCGACGACCCCGCCTTCTATCTTTTTAACGAACTTAGGATCGTTCCACGTGAGTAACGTTAGGAGACCCAGTTTTGACCAATTTGTGATATGGCTCAGACGAGGCTTAAACGGTTTCTACTGACGTCACACTGCGTGCCGACGCATGTGTCGAGGCATCACATGAGAACTAACGCTGGAGTTTAACGATTCTGTAAATTAAAACTTTTCCTCTCACAGGGTGGTGGGTGGAACGTTTTTCAACGTTTCCCTCAGAATGAGAGTTTCCCTCAGTGAGATTCTGTGACGTTAATGGGACGCAAAATCGGAGTGGCGCGTAGGTTATCCTCCACACGTCCCTCTGCGAAACATATGTTTTTCTCGATAAAATTGCGAGAAACCGTTCATCTTGTTGGAAACTATTGAAACTCGCCCGATGTAGCTGGGTTAGATTTTTTTTTGTTTTTTCTAGCATACCCACCACTGTTCCGCTTCCGAGAAGAAATCGAAACTGAAGAAGCTGTGTCAAATTTGCTCTCCCGACTTCGTCGATACGGTAAGTTCGAAGTCAGCCGTCCCTTTCAGGGAATCAGGCTAGCTATCTCTTCAACAATCTTCCAAAATCATCGAGAGAGACTCGGAGCTGATTGATCGAACCTTTTGTGAGACCATTGGCGTTCATCAATTCTCCATATTCACCTTCCCAAATCTTCCTTCGCAGTCGATGATCTGGGTCGTGGAGAAGGGTGGGTCGCTGATTTAGACGTGAAACTGTTCAATGGTGAGTGTTCCTCGGGAGAAACCTGCTATCCTGCAATCAAATATCCTGGAACAATGACGAACACCCGATCGACGGATCCTCCAGAGTTGTTACACTGTAGAACGCACAATATGGTCGGCTTCAGACAAGCATGGGAACTCTCACATGAATTCTCTCATTCGACAATGTGGCAAAGAACTCCAATGTTTTCCGTAAGAGAGACCCCATTTCCCCGTCCAGGCATGTTCATTCACACCCGTGGATCTCAACATGTGTTTGCTTTCCCCACTCTATGTTCTCGATCAACTCAGAGACTAGAACGCCGATGACGATGAAAGGAAGAGTTACGAAGATTGAAGCACGGCGCAACGGTCCAATGCATTGTTTTGCGATTCGAAGCTAAGTTCGACTTAGCGAGGGTCATCAACTCCTACAGATGAAACCTTAGTTTCACTCCGCGAAAGTGTCGAACGAAGCTTCAGGCATTCAGGTCATCAATCGGACATATGCCTCCGGGTCGCTTATTCTCCAAGAAAGACGCGAGTTTAAGGCCACCCTGTATTCGTGGCAGAGTTCGAAGTCTCTTGGTGTAGGCAGTCTTCCCACAATGCCCTGTACAGTTCTAGGCTAAGACTGTGCGAGTAAAAGTGAAGGCGGCAAAGCCTTCGTCAACTGGGGAGTAACGACGGTCTAATGATTCATCGAGTCGATTGTCACTGACAAATTAGCATACTCCACGTCTCAGAGGAAATTATCCGAAGACGAAAATTCTTTCGATGACTCCAAGTTCCATCCACTTCTGGGCACTGAAAGAAAGTTTATCATACGCGGGACTTGCGGGTAATCACCAGAAACGCATCGCGTGATGCACCTTCCAATATGATGGGCGAGTTGCCTATTGAACAGTAATACTCGATCATCAGCGTAGATCTAGTCGTTCGTTCATTGGATTCCAGCGAGGGTGCTGTAAGTCTGAAGGAGATTGTTGTTGCTTGATAATAAAAGCATTGGTCTTACAGGAGAATATTTATCCTTTTTGGAAAATCCCGACGACAGGAAACGAATGTGGTCAAGATTGAAGAAGCGCTACCGTGCACGTCGCTGGAGGTCAGTTTCTTGCCCTATCTTCCCTATCCGTGGAAAAGGAGCGTTCTACTCGCATCTCGGCATTATTCCGTTTTCGATTTCCAGATCTAGGAAGCGGCGTCTGAAGAAATGGTGCCGGTTGTTGTTCTGCTGTCGAGCGCAAGAGACCGCGGCCTCAGAAAAGCGGCTATCGCCCCCTGGGTCGCCATCTGGATGCGCCGCAGGAGGTTGATAAGAACACTACTGAGACGTCCACGTCTATGTCACCTCCTGACAATTTCTTCTCAGTTGTACGGAATCTGCCGAAGACACGAGAAACGACCTTCTGGTGGGGGCCTCGGGTATTCGGTCTCTGCGTTGTCGAGAAGTCAATAAAAACAGTCGCCATCTTTGGCGACGATTCATTCGAGTCGAGAAAGCTGCGCAGTGCAGGTCATAGCTCTATCTTTCCTTGATCCACGTCGGCACTCCGGACCGAACACTTCTGAGCCCCATAATGTTCTTCTCGCGAGAGTTAGTTAGATACATATGTATTATATACTAGCGTTCCCAGTCGCGCTTCGCTGCGACAGTCCATTGGGCGGTAGAATCTTCTCCGCAAAGTTTCACCTCGGGAGTTGAACTTCTTTGCCGGAGTCGAGAACTTAGTGCCCCGAACTTCCTTTTCGTATATGAGGCAGACCATAAGTTTCATAGCACGTAGCCGGAGTCCACGGTATTTCAATATCAAAAATCTGCGCCCAATAACACGAGTGTCGAAGGTGTCCTGAATCCCTCCCTCGGAGCTTCTTAATGACCAAAATGAACACGATCAACCACCTGGCATCCCGTTGGTCACCGTTCTGTGAAGAGCGGCCAGGGAGGCAACGTTCTTGAACGACTTCTGTCCTCACAGCCAAGTGGTCATTCTCCCTCATCCGAAGGTTTCTGAAGAACTGACCGACATCCGAAGTACCCCATTGGTGTTCAAGTTGACGTCCTGTATACAATTCATCTCTGAAGAACGGGACTAAAACCCATATTTCGAACTGATTTCAGACTTCCTACCTTCTGCATGGTCGGTTTCTTTCAACTGACGCCACAGAAATGTACTGTTGTGGCATATTGTGGCGCCAGAGTTCGTGCCTTTTGAACCCGAAGTCTGACCGTAACTTTTTGACCACCAGTTTTTCAAGATGATACAGAGTTGAGTTAGATCACATGAGTCCTCCCTCTCGCAGGAGTCTGAAGAGAGATCGGCGTTCTCGATCGCTCCCGAGCCCTACATCGCTCTGTTATTTGGTTACGGACGTCCGCAACCGATCACCGGATATTCTTTGAAGATTTGAAGCTCAGATTTGAGGTTCTTCCGCGTTCTGTCGTTGACTCGTCTCAACTCTCGTCAATAATAGTCGTTGCTTCTCATTGCTCTGGACTCTGGACTAGATATGCGTTCCGTATCTAGACCTTTCCTCGTATCTCTTATAGTTCCCCCAGAATTTTGGAAAAACCTTCCCGAGCGAAATTTTTACAAGTCCCGAGCGGTATTACAGGGGTGGAAAAAAACTTTTCTGGGGAAACTATAAGAGATACGGGAAAGGTCCCATGGGGTAAATCGTTCTTCTCAACGAGTTCTACCAAAGACCTCCGGACATTTTCCTCGAAAAATTCAAACTTCGATTTATTCGGAAAATTCGATTTCTGAGGCTACCTCCGAGTACAGTTTAATTCATTCGAGCGTCGTTCAACCATTCGAGCGATCGGGAGGTGGTGCTCCGGTAACGACATGCTCCTCCCCGCCGCAAAATGCACGGTCCTCTCTTCGCGCCCTGTAGGGCCACCCCTCATCCTCATGGACCGTCCCCTCCCAGTCGTCACGCATTACCGTGACCTCGGTGTCATCGTCGACCCTAATCTTAGGTTCTCAGATCATATCGCGTCTTCACTTCTCTCTGCGGCTAGGACTTCCAATATGATCTTCCGATGCTTCGTCCTACGCGATCCCGCCTTCTACCTCAGGCTGTTCTCATGTCTCGTTGTCTCACGGCTCACCTACTGCGCTCCGGCCTGGCGGCCTTTCAGAAAATGTGATATCGATGCTCTTGAGAGAGCCCAGAGAAAGTTCAAAGGGAGGGTCGCTGCAAGATGCAGCGTCCCTTATGACAGCTTGTACTTGACTCCGGTAACTGAACTATTTGACAAAGCGGATAATCTCATGTACAAAAACCTCAGAATGCTGCCGTCTCATGATCGAATGTTTAATGTCAAAATCAACCCACGCCGCGGCGTTGTGCTTACTGCGAAACATGTTCCCCGTAACGATGTTGTGCTCAATCACTTTGCATGGCGGTACTCCCGCGCTCACAACCATTCCCATTGAATAAATGGCGCATCAATCTCTCAATCTCAACTCCGAGATTTTCTTCGACGAATAAAAGAGCACTAATTTCCGTGAGCTTTTCCAGTGCGATTCTTTTTCTATCGAATCTGAATCCGAATCTGGGGTG